>JAIPRK010001621.1:37631-51988 GCA_025469195.1 Chaitophorus viminalis
CCATTTAAGGAAATTACCTCCTATTCCAAACAACTCTAATTTATGGTATAATAATAAATGGTCTACTTTATCAAAAGCTTTTTCAAAATCAGTATATATAGAATCTACTTGATAACCTTCACTTAATTATGTTCAGTGACCCCTACCTTTTGTATGAAGAACTCAGTAGAGGAACCTCAAATAAATCTAGGTACGCAAAACGTATATTTTATTATAAACAATAATAACTCACTCAGCCAACTCCCTCCTAGCGTCTAATTTGAGGGGGGCTTTATGGATACTTGTCTTAAATTTTGGGGGGGATTCCTAATAGTTTTAAAATACAATTGACTTTTAAAAAATAAAATGTAGAATCTAGACATTCTAGTACAAAAACCAGAAGAAATGAGTTATGGAAACCTCAAATACAAGCAAAACATTAGTTAGTTTTAGTTGAAAAATATGGTCTTGCAGTTTTCCGAATGTTAAAATTGTCTTACGAATGTATTTAGTTATTAAGGTAGCATATTATATCGATGAACGATCATTTTTATAATAATTAACTATCAAATAAAAAAAAATAAAAAAATTAGTATTACAATGATGATGAAAATCATCTGAATTACTTATTTACTTGTCAGTTTTATACATTAGATGTGATGTTTTATTTAAAAATATAATACATTACTTTTTTGAGTAGAAATTCAGAAAAAAAAATGGAACTAATAATTGTTTTGTATTTTATTTTTAGTTTTTAATATTGTTGTGGTCAGTGGCCATCTTATTTGTCAATTTGTCATTAATAACAATATATTATCCACAATTAATTTATAAGAATTATAATTTATGCAATATTTTTGTATATCTTATATTACATAATAACTCTCTCTCTCTTCTTTATTTTAAATGGTTATAACACTTTTAACAAAAAGAAAAAATAATAATGTATCTACCAACTTTTTTTCCTTAAAAGAGCTGTCATAAGAAATGTATCTGAATTATACTTTTTATGATGCATTGAGACTAATATTAAACTTCAATTATTGTTTTTCCTGGATCCCCAAAAGTCTAAAACTGAAACTGCTCCCTCCCATAAATCTAGTACCGGTAAATATTGCGCTAAATTAAGTATTCGAAACAAAATGTTTTAAGGGGATGTATGTTTTTTTTTTTTTTTTTTAAGTAACATTTATACTTCCTAAATATTCGATTGATGTAAAAAATAAGATGTAAAAAATGTATCGTAAATATACATAATTTCTACTACTGTTTTATGATATTATTATAAATGTTTATTGTTATGTATGTTGTAATGTTATTACCTCTGTAATCGTTGATAGCTACAACTAATGTTAACGTAGATCCCAAAGGTACTATACCGCTAACGGGTGGAGCCCAAGGGCCTTTCCCGTGTTGTATTTCCATCCAACAATCGACATTGTCACCTGGAATTTCAAATACAAAAATATTTAATTAGTTTACAATTAGTTATTATAGTATGTAGTGTAGTTAGTACATAAATAGTGTAAGGTAGGTATAAGCATATATACGGATGTTTTTAATTAAAAAAAATGTTGTAATGAAGTTATTTAGGTATTTTAAATTCGGATACAACCATAAATACATTTTCTTTACCGTTACCAAAATATTTTCTTCTATCACGTGATATTGAATTAGGTTACACAAAACCCGTGGTTATCAGTTTCAGTCGCTTAAATTTTTTAGTTTATATAAGTTTTTATAAAAGATATTGCTATACGTACCAGATAACTGAGATAATGCATAGATACCTACAGTTAATATGAAAAGTGTTTAATTTTTACAAAATTCAGAAATATTTACTATGACACACTAATACCTATCTCATTTGCAAAATTGTATACGTATAAGCACATTATTGAATGTTAATATGAGTTTGAGTTATTTTTAACCAACAATCAATCTAAAGACTAAAGTGTAACATTCTCAGATTAGAAAAGTATAATTATAGGTTTGTTATGGTATAATATCGTAGAACCTAATGCATACGGGACAATCGAAATTAATATTTTTCAGGTCCAGCTATTACCTCTAAAGTCCAACTGTATGACGTCCAGGTCGGCGATGACCATGGGTGGTTTGGACGCGGTCTTCTCGTAATCGTTGTACCACTCGCACCGCAACCGCTTGGCCTCGTCCCACACTTCCAGCAGGTCCTTGTCGTACTGGACGACGACCGTGTTCTCGTAGAACTGGCCGTTGAGATCGGGTTTGGTGCCGCACCGCGCGTACGCTATGCGAAACGTGAAGAACGTCTTGCCGGTGGACGGCGGCACGTACACGCAACGTGGGTCCGCGTACTGGCCCTTTGACGACACGATACCCTCGAACGGTTGCGTGAACTGTAGATGCACGTCCATGTGGTCCTTGCCGCACATCACTTCTAGCGACTGGATCACCGGCATGCCATCGGGCCGTTCCAGCGGCCAAATGTCGCTGGGACCGCCGCCTGCGCTCACCACCGTGCTCTGTACCAGCTGCGAAACGAAACGGAATTATTGGCTACGGCGTAGGCACTATTAAGTATATTTTATTATTATATTGCATATAAGTGAATGTGAATGTCCGCCAGACGAAATAGCTTTTTCACGCGTCAGCCGCGTGTAAGTAGTGTTATTAGCAGTCTTGTAAAATACCATTTTTAAAAGTATATTCAAGTGCAGACACTTTTTTTCAAAAGAATTTAAAAAAACATATTTGAATAGTTTTGATAAAAAAAATATAAAAAATGTTCAATTACAAGTGCAGATACTTTGAAAAAGTATTCATGGATATACTTTCAAAGATCTAAAATAATTTTATACCGTTGTTTACCTTATAATCATACAAGTATTTATAAGATTTTATATTTAACTTTAATGTGATATAGAAACATAATCGAAATAAAATTTGTAAAAAAGTTATTTGTAAATAGTATTTGATTTTAAATACAGATACTCTAGGAAAGTATTGAAAATACCATGTTCAAATATTTTTTTTAGATGTATTTAAAATACACATTTGAATACTTAAAAAGTATTTGAATACTTTTGCCCAAGTATTTAATAAGATGGGATATTATACTAGGAAATGATTCGAGCGCAGACAACACGAGTTTGTGCTTTTATATTATATGATGATGATATACCTAGTTTGGCCAATGACGATCGCTAACTATTGCTGTCTATACTTGCGTTTGAACCTAAATCTAGAATCTAACTAGAAGAAGGTAACAAGATTAATTCTTAAAAGACTAGATGTAACAGACTACGGTCAATACAGATACGTGGAACTAGGTACAATAATGAGCGCAATAATAGATTGTTTTAACTCCAAATATTGTATTTTGTCACCATGTTGTACATATTATATATAAAACTAGTATTTATTAATTATTCATTCATTTTTTAACGATTTTATGTAAATCAGCAAAAAATTTATTGGAATAAGATTTCCGTGAGCAAACTTGACCTTGATCATAAACACTACTGCGCCTGTATTAACATTTAAATAATACGTTAACGTGAAAGTACTTTCCGATATGCTGTTGATTGATACCTTGTAACATAAATCCCAATTTCTTTTTTTAATCTTCCCTTATTGGCTAAATCATTTGTTTTATTTTTTTCAATTGATTTTAAAGTACATCGACATCTTGATCATTCATATATAATTTATTATGTACATTTTGAAGTTAAAATTTTTAACAATTTATAGATTTTTATATTAAACCAGCTGAATAACTCGACTTCACATGGAATAGCCTTTGCCGGAGCATTAGTTTTAACGGATTATAGGTACTACTTTACATTATTAAAATTTTAGCCATGTTTGCTTTAGGTTGTTATATTTGGTTATAATTGGCTAAATTATAATTGATCACTATATTATTATATTTTAATTAATTTAATCAAGTGCTTGGAGATACAGGATATTTTTTGTTTTTTAATTCTGGTGCGTACACGAATACATCAGAAGTTTTTCCGCCACGTGAGTTGACCACATATAGTTGTCCATGTAAAAAACACGGATTCTCTAAATCTAGCCTACACACCTTATATCAGTACAGCGATTATCCTTGTGATGCTCATTGCAAAAGTGAGTAATACCAAAAACTGTCAAGTTTGAATTTAAATGGCATATCTGATGGGATCATTGTAATACGCGGAGACAGTATATACATATACCCCCTTGAATTTTCCTTTCAAAATTGTAGCTTCATTGCTTCAATAATATTGTTCATTATATTTTTCACAGAAAGTCTTGTGTCTTAATCTGTGCATGTACAATCCTCGAAAACAATGGACATTAAAGGTATATTTCAAATATAAAAACGGATTACAGTAAAGTTACTGAAATTACTAATAAATTCGCAGCTTCTTAAAAAAATAGTAAACAGGATACGCATTTTTTTAAATAAATATAATATTGGAAATAATAGATCACTTGGAAGAGTGTTTAGAACAACTTTGTGTAAAGAGGACGTTAAATTATTTAAATTCTACACTAAAAACCCCTTAGATTAACGTTGAGGAGGGTGGAATTCTCCCTCAAAATATTTCAATAGCTCCCCAAAACTAAAACTTTATACATAATGTTATTATTTCTGTTATATTTCTGTTTAAATAATTATCTGTTAATTTTTTTGAAAATTGTTAAATAATATTTAACCAACAAATGGTGCTGACCGCTAATAGAAAATCATTAAAAATCGTAGAAAATGGCCATGTGCTTATTTAAAAAATAATGAAATCCAATCAAACTAGTTATCACCAAAAATAACAGTGGAAAAATATGCTGCAGTTAAAAATATTGGTTTTAATCTGAGTATTAACATAAAAGATGTTTTAAGATTTTTCTTAGAAATTAAACAATATTTCCTAATTTGCAAGAATCTATTTACAATATTATTATACTACATTAATGGATAATGATACTCAATTAGTTCAGCTTCTATTGTAAAATAAGTTTCAGTGCAATGAGGAAAATAAAAACTTGAATAAGGACATCGATAATTCAGGATAGGTTTGATGATATTTTTAAACTGTATATTAAAAAGATCTACCCAAAAGTATCAATAGCAATGATATTTTAAATATCTTTGCTGTTAAAAAAATATATTTATTATTAAAATAAAATATTTATTATTCATATATATATATATATATAAACGTTATTTAATGTTTTTTTATTATAACTTAAACATATTAATATTTTTATCAGTACAATATGTAAAACTTGTGTATAGTATGAGGGTGTAGGGGAAAACCGTAATATTAAAATAAATATCCTCCTTTTCTAGCAAAAATGGGTAAAATCCATTTTCGACAAAAAAAAAATGAAAAATTGGGTCACGTGGTGACATAGTATTTGGAACAACTCTGTAAAAAAATGAATTGAAAAAAATTTGAATAGAGTATAAGTGTTGTCAAAAAATTGGAAGATAAAAAAAGACTGTTATTTTATATATATAAGGATTATAATAATCAGATGTTTTTAGAAATAAAATTAGGTTCATTGTATCTTGTAGATTTTGTTTTAGAGCTTAGCAGATTTGTTTAGAGATCTGGATTTGATTCCGGCATAGTTGGTACATTCGACATTCAGTGATTGAACGTAGCATGTGTCACATAGTGGTGGGTCATTATGATTTATATAATTTATAGCTCATCAAGAAGTTGTACGTCCAATTCAGTCGGTTTATTCAGAGTCAGAACTATGTTTTCGTATTTTCTATTAAGTTCAAGATTTAACTATAGGTACCATAGGTTGATATTGTTTTATTTTTTATTGAGTTTGGTGTTAAGATTTTTCCAGTTAGAGTGCCATTTATTTTTTATTTGGGAATTAATTTCGTTCTTCACATCCGAGTATTTGGTGCTATTTATGGTTGAAGATGTTATTGAGACGTTTGCATTGAGT
Source organism: Chaitophorus viminalis (assembly GCA_025469195.1). Lineage (NCBI taxonomy): Eukaryota > Metazoa > Arthropoda > Insecta > Hemiptera > Aphididae > Chaitophorus > Chaitophorus viminalis. The sequence continues at coordinate 43,551 of JAIPRK010001621.1, forward strand.
AATTCATAGTATGCTTTTTCGTTTCTTGGAATGCCTATGTGCCTTGGTATCTAAATTAATTTGATATGTTTCCTTTTTTTTCCGCTAAAAATGTTTCTTTATGAATAAGCTTTGTGATATCGGTTATATTTTGCGTATAAATACTTTTGATTTATATTTGTACGTAATAAGTAAATTTCATTTTCATAAACCAATCGCGTTCTGAAAATATGTAATATTATATTGATGGGGAATTTGATATGAGTATATGACTAATAACTTCTTGTATTTTATAATTATTACGTGTAGGTGTGTATAAAGACGTAAGTACCTATACTGTATAGTGATAGATTTATTTCACATGGTTAGCGTACAATATATACGAGTATATAGGTAAACATAAAATAGTTTCCGTTATTAAAGAAACGTTAGTTTTATAATAAATTGTTATGACAGTTGACGGTAGTACGATTGCAGTTAATACTCAATGATATCAATATGTTAGTCCATGATTGGTTTATGACACTTTGCTGAACTTTAAACATAAATTGTAATTTATTTAATATTGAATATTATGATGAGAATTGAGAAATTCTGTTTTGTCTTCTGATGAAAAATAGTCTATGATTTATGATAATAAATGTTTCGGTATATTAAATTAAACTTTGATACTCGTACACAATTGTTGTTGCATTAAGTGCGCTATGAAATTAATCACATCGATAAGCAAGTATGCTTAATATTTATTTAGTACTAATTAAAAGTGATATTTTAGATTGGTATTGAAAAATATTCGTAACGAGTATAATATATAGTTTTATAACAAGTTTAATAATGATAAATAATTTTAAAATAAAAAGTATAACTACGTAAAATAATCCATTAATTTTTGATACCAATTAGCAATCTCATTTAGTTAGATATTCGTCTCAAGAATCCCTCTAGTATTGTTAAAAAAAAACTTTTGAAAAATAACAATAAAACATTACGCTATCATAGTATTATGTAGGTTCATACATGTTTATAACTAAATCGAATTCGGTTGATTTAGACACTTGCGTAAGTATGAAACTGTATGACTAAAATTATTATTTGTTTGAATACTAATATAATTTATTTAAATTGTCAATCTATAATAGGATTTATATTTTAAATAAGCTTATAGCAGGCGAGTTGAAAAATATATAAATATATAAATTATGTTTGTTAATTGAACAAATTATCATATTAGTATCATGATTCCTAATGATGAAATTAAATTGATTTTTCAACATTTTAGATTTATCTAAGCTACAATTAAAATAATTACCTAATACAATAGTTATTAAAATATATATATCCAAGAATTTATTATTATTTTGTAGAATATATTATAGTTAACAATGTGCTACTTATACATAATACCTATTAAACATAACAAATTACAATTTTTGGTTTTATTATTTCTGCTCATTATACTTAGAGTAAGAATCTAGGTTAAGAAAAAACTAAGAAAAAAACCGGGTTTTAAGTAGGTATTAAGTTTTATAAAAATTAAAAAATACCGATTATGCTACATAGATGGTAATGAAAAATAACTTGTTATAATAATTAAATATGCGCCATATGATGGTATGCTCTGTTTAATGTTTAATTATAATCGTTGAAATCAGCGCGTATAACTTAATCGTGAGTGACAATTATAAAAAATAATGATGAAAATTATTATAAATAGTTTTATAAGTTAAGTAATTTGTCTAAAATTAATATTATATGGCAATTGGCAACTGTGGAACACTGTTCTATTATTTTATTATTATTATTGACAAACAAAAATGAGTTTAGCTTTTAACATTTTTCAAAGTTTAATAAAATAGTATTTTTTAATAATATAATATATTTTATTATTTATGAATATTTTTAATTCTTTAATAAGGGTAATGTTTAATAAGGTCTAATAATATTTACATCTAAAAATTACTTTTTATATTTAAAAATAACAATTGGTAAGTATTTTATGTAAAATACATTTATATTAGCATATTTTTAACTAGTGGTTTGATTATAATTTATTCTGTAGAGTTTGATGTGTCTTTAAATATTAATAGTTAATTCAAACATACTTGAATTTATTAATAAGATAAGAATTTATGTCTGCAATTATCGCGAAAAATAAAATATAATGATACCAAAAATATTATATATATTATTAAATTGATATATTTATTGCTATTGTTCTAACCAGGAACATTTAATTTGGTTCTCATGAAGTTCAAAGAAAATATTTAAACGACCAAAGTAACAATTAGTAATTAATATCTATTTTAATTTATGCTTGTACTATAGTCTACTCTATGTTTCTATGGTCATGCATGTATATATAAATGTATTAATACTTATCACGTACATATAAAAGAAAATAATGAAAAGATTCGATTAGGTATACATAAGTGGAACAGGATTGTTTTGTAAAGGGAAAACGTATCATGCGATCGAATGAATATGTGTGTTTAGAATTTTGAAGAGTATAGTATTTGTAATACAATTATATATTATGTATTGGTATCTGGTAGAAATAGGAATGTCAAATATATTTTTCATAAAATTAAAAATTAAATTTTAAAATATAACATTTTTAGTTGTTTAATGAATATCATTTATTGAAATTTTAAATTCTTAGTACAAAAATAAAAACGAAAATATTAAAATAAACGCAAAACTAAATTTAATTAATTAAAGTTTGTTTCTGGGTTTGCCGTATTGATATCAATATAAAATTAATATATTAGTTTTGGAAAAATATGGGCACTAAAAAGTTTAAATACTTAATATATTTACATTGGTGAGTTTGGAATTGATCTTAAGATAATCAATATACGAGTATATACTCGTAATTTTAGTTGTGATAAAATATCATCATATTTCCTACTACCTAGTTAGTAAATAAATAAATATTTTGAAAATTGTTTACATCTTTAGTACTATAATACTTATAAAACATATTACCCATATTAGGTTGCACTTGATCGTTCATTAACCTCAACTTCTAGGTATACTAACGTATTAAATAATTAGTAGTATATTAGTAGTGTGAATGTAGTTTATAATAAAATGTATACTTTATGATATTAAAATATAATATGTGGGAGTAATCTTAATTAATTTTAATGTGTTGTTAATTAGTAATTATATATATATCGAGTATTATAGTAAAGGTTACGATGAATTGATAATTTTACGTATCAGGACGAGTTTATTTTTGCTAATGAACGAGAAATTTATTTGAGTTAAATGTACCTATATGATAATCCTCTATGTGAAAACAAAAATTATTAAATTGTGAAATTTAGAAGTATAAATAAAAAGTGTACAGTTATTTTTATTCAGCTAGGAAATGACTTAGTAATTATAATCTTTGATATATATTATAATATGTATATTGCTCATATATCATGCTTATGCTTTATTTATTATGAATACTTATAAATTATTTACACATCAAAATTGTTTATAGGTGCAGAAATTAAATAAGTAAAATCTTAAAATTACTTTCAAGATTTTATGCGTTATTTGACTTACTTTTTTGAGTATCCAATTATTTTGTATTAATTATTTAATGTTAAGTATAAGTAAAATAATTTTTTTAGTGTGTTCGCTAATCGCTAATGATTGAAATAATCATTCAATACAAATTTACAAAAAGAAAAAATGAGATACTCTATCAAACGAGTAGTAAAATGGACTAGAAGAGAGTAATATTAAATAACAGTGGAAAGGCATAGAATCCATGGGATCATAAAGGTGATGGCTGTCTGATGGGTACAAGTAAATAGTTCCTATTTAAGCGTAAAATAGCGGTCGTAGGAAGTATAAGTGAACCAGGATTCAAGAGAAGAAAACAGCTCAAAATCTGGGAATCTTGATGCTTCAGAACTGGCAGAACCTTAAGGTAATTATAAATAATGTTTATTAAAACCTTAAAACTGTATACCTAAAAGTAATTTTTAAGTATTTCAATTATAAATTATAACAGACTATTTAAAAATTAGATATTTCAGTAACAGTATGCAAAAATATATTGAAGTGAGCACTCAATTATCATAATAACACATACTACATCGTACGCTTAGAGCTGCAAATTCAATTTAACTACTTAGGCCACGTCCATCACATTTTAATTTGTCTTCTAGTAATTCTATATATTTGTATTGCGTATATACTATTAGTTAACTATCGTATATATTATATAATAATTAATATCTTAAATGTTATCTCTAATCATACCGTTAATTCATTTGTATATTTTTTGCATCCATGTTAAAATGCCGTTTGGCGTAAATAAACTAATAATAATAAGTATTGTAATACATAATTACGAATTACTCATAATGGAAGTTTAGAGTAAGTCAGACTAAGTATGAAACTAGAAAAACAAAAAAACAGATACAAATAGAAATACTCGTGATCTATATTATAGTTATCATTATTAATAATCTATTTCTTTCTATAAGAAAACAGAAAGTTCTTTCAATATTCTGTAAGTAGGTTTTTAATTTTTTTTATAAAACCGTGAAATTAACTACTGATTGAAAAAACAAAATATTCCGTTTTTAAATACGATGATCTTTATTGAAGTAAGTAGTTATATTAAATTATATATTTTTTTATACATATATTATCTTGTTTGCTTTTTAGTAGGGGTAATATACTCGTTCCGGTCAGTTGATACATAATGACGCTTTAAAGTATAAAAATTGGGTGTATAATTAAATAATATAAAAATATATTTTTATATAACGCACCGTATCGAATAAGACGTTAATAAAATAATTGAGCTACCTATTCATAATATGTAGTGTATTATTTTCATATATACATGAAATTGAAATATATAGGTACACTACTGGTACGCATTCCATATTTGATATATTGTTTTGCAGATGATAATATTTGAAATATATACGAGTATAATATTTACCATTGTTAATTCAGAAGTGAAAAATCTATAAAATGTCAAGTAGATTTTTGACTTAAAATATTTAACGAACGTTAAACATTCTGTAAATATTTTATACAATGTATATGTTGGACGTATAATTGGGAGTTTTCAACTATTATACGCACGGTTTATAAGAATATGTCATTATTATTTATTGGACAGTTGTCCATAAAAAACTAATAGTCGGGTGTTATTTAGTACGTTAAATAATGCATCACATATATTTGCATATATTATATATATATATATTATGTAGGCATGGGAAAATAGCAATTAGATATACATAATTGGCAAAAGTTAATTATCAATAACTGGAAAATAAAGTTGACAATAATTCTAATAAGTTATACAACACGTGTTGTATTATTATGATGTATCTACATAAATATTTAGTTAATCGTTTTCGTCGGATTAACGAAGAAATTAAAAAAAAAAGTTAAATAAATGGTAATTGTTAAAATATGAACTGATGTAACCCTATATTTTATTGGAAAATTAGTTGTGACAGTATTTGCGCATAATTATATCAAAACGTTCCGTGTCTGCGTTTAGCGTATAACCGTAAGACACAAAACATTTTTGTTTGTTGGGAATGTACAATGGAAAAAAATTTACACAGAATACAGTCGTTGCTCAATATAGGGAGCACACGAAAACCAGTTGTGTGTGTTTCATTCAAAACCAACGGTACACCAGTTTAGGTAACCAGTAAAGCACGTGACTTGAACCGCCTGCTTATGACCTCACAAGAAGGAGAGCAACCCCATTGATGAGAACCAAAGACAATGGTTATAAATAATTACCACCGCGAAGAAGGGCAATACATAATATATTATGAATATTATGAAGAGAAGGTATAATCGCAAGCAATCATGCGTGGCAAGAGGGAAAAAGTGGATTATTGTCAAAATTAATGAATTATTTATTATCATTGTTGTCAATTGTTCATCGTTTGCAATGGAACGTTTATCGTCGACTTTCCTTATAAAAGACGTAGTCATTATATTATAACACACGATTTCGTCTACGAGGACTGTGATTGATTTTTTTTTAACTTTCATCCGACTCATGTAGGGAACGGGGAGGGAGGGGCAATAATAATGTTAATAATAATGATTAAAAACGGGGAAGAGACTGCGATCAGGCGATGGTGGGAGTAAAAACAATGTATAGCGCGTAATCGGCCGTTAAAAATAAATATCGTCGAAAAGCGGCTGCTGCAGAAATCCCGAGGGAACAATAACGCCCGGGACTGAATGATAGTAATTATATTAAAACTCGCCGTGTCCTAGAACTTGATAAAAGAAAAAAAAACCTGTAGCATAAAAATGTTTATGTAAATGTAGATATTATGTATTTATGTTAAACGCTGTCCAGTTTTTACACACTGCTATTTTAAAACAATATTATTACGCTATTTTAATAGGACGCTGCTGCTATGTGTGCAGTTACACTACGCGTGTTTCACGGACATACCAGTTTCAAAATGTATAATATTATAAATGTATCATGCACAGACGCGCTCACGTATAATATTTCGTACGGTTCCTCCTGTGGCGTGGCTATGTATAGGTAATAATAATAATAATAATATATATATATGTCTTTGACCCGACGTGACATTTAGAAGGCAGCAGCGGCGCTTTGGCGCAAAATCTCTACGGGAAATATTATCGGGTCACTGCAGACGAGACGTGTACTGTGCACACGTAGATGCACTACACGTAGAAATTTAGCAGTAAGATAACACGTTCTATGCGATACCAAAGTACTGATATTCAACATAAAAACTGAGAGACTTCATCATAGTATATAACACTATCGAATTATTAATTTTATTAATAATTACCGTAGATTCATAACAAGTAGTAAGTACTTATACTACCTACGTTATACTACCGTACAACACGCGGTCGTGCTTCTACGCAGTCTGATGTGTTTTAATATTTTTTTGGTAACAAATGGAAGAGCTCTCAGTGATACATTTATGTGTACGGCCAGTGGCGTACGCAAGGTTTCCCAATGATATAGGGGGGGGAACAAGGGGCCAAAATAGTATTGAATGCGGTACAAAAAAACAGGTGATAAGACTTCACGAACGAGTTATATACAGTGTATGATATTTCTACAGTGGTTTTTAAAATTTAAAACCAATGTACGAATGTCCATTACTTTCGAAAAAATTATCTGAGTGAAAGAGGTCAAAAGGATCAATTTTTATTTATAAATTTGAATGTTATAGAAGAATCAAATATCTTAACAAGTTAAGTTTAACTTTTAATCCTGAAATTTTAAGTGCCTATATTACATGCACAAATGTCTCTCAAATGTTCCGAAAATTATGAAAAATGTCTAAAAAATGTTAGCATTTTATATAGTATTATTATATACTAATAATATATAAGAACTCAATATATGTTTCAAATTGCAACAATAATTGAAACAGGAATTCACCGTTTTTTACAATTACACGGAAAATTGTTGAAAAATTCAAAACATGATATTTTCTAAATACCGACTGGACAAAATTATCTATCAGGAATGTACCAGGTTTGTACATATTGCAGGAGATCCTTCTGGTCGAAATCGTGTACACAGACATAAAACAAACATATCTACAAATAGTAAATACCAATACATTTCTCGTTTCACTCGTAAATACACTATTTTAAATTCTATGCGAAGGCCAGAGTGTAATGCTATAAACAATAAGAGTATATTAGAATATTATAGTTTAATATTCTTATTTTTTCCCCAGTGAGATTTGGGATAGCCGACACGCAGCTTGGCTCTGCAGTTTTAAAAATATAAACTACCTAGCGATTAAATATCTCAGTTCACAAGCTATAACTATTTTATCATTTATATTAGAATCAGTTGTTTCGTTGACTCTGTTAAAGTTTTGCATACAGGACATATTTAGATGTACACCTATATAATTATTGTATACATAATTATATAGGTGTACGGTACTCACAGAAAATGTGAATATCCACCAAATGGTCCACGCAGCAGTGGTTTTCTTGATCTTGTTGGCCATCATCTCAAGCATCACTCTGCAAAAAACGAAAAAAAAATAAAGATAAAAATGATAACAATATAATTAAACAAGTAAAACGAATCAATGAACATTCAGACGAGACGTGCACACAAGCGGTCATTATGTTATTATTATTATTTTTTAAATGGCACAACCGTTAAACGGACAGCTGAGCGGGAGCGCGTGCGCGAGTTATGAGTCAGTGACGGCGACGGCGTGCACGTGCGCGCATTGTATTGTTTATAACATAATATATATATATATATAAACGTGTGCAAGTATGTATGTATGTGTGTATGTATGTATGTAGTATGTATGTATGTATGTGTGTATGTATGTATGTATGTATGTATGTATGTATGTATGTATGTATGTATGTATGTATGTATGTATGTATGTATGTATGTATGTATGTATGTATGTATGTATGTATGTATGTAT
>JAIPRK010001622.1:0-48129 GCA_025469195.1 Chaitophorus viminalis
TTCATTCAAGATCCCGCAGCACCAAAGTTCTCATTGACCGATCCACTTTACGCAAAACAATTGAAGAAAGATTTATTGAGTAATGTACTAAAACCTAATGGAGTTTGGGGTTCAATGAGACACTTGAGATTAGAAATACAACAGGACCAACCAACCTTACCAGTTGAGCACGCTTATATCAATGCGTTAACTAGAGGAGATTTGAGTAGTTTGAAATGGATTGAAGGCCCATTGAAAAATTACAGGTGAGCAACTATGACCTAATGATAAATAATATTTAATTAATTTATTATTATCTATTATTTCTGTTATTTATCTATGGTTCCTACTATTATTTATAACTGTTGATTATTACTATGATAACAACAGTTATCTATTTATTTATATTTTATTATTGGCTTATTTAATTTTATTAATTTTATTAATTAATTATTTAAATACTTTTTTGCGTTATCCTATAATTTTGAGTATAATAAATACATAATTAATAAAATAAAAATATCGCAAAGGAGGTTTTATTCATTAGCAAATCTGACGCATGCATGCTAGGTTCTTGGATAATTTAGTATACGTATGAATAAAAATAAAAACGTACTACATAATCATAAAATATAATTAGTGCAGAAATATAATACCAGTTCGGTAAATAATTACAACAATATACACTTATTGCATTATAATGATAGAAAAAGTATAAATGATAGTTAAGCGATGAGTTAATAATTTAAGTACAAAAATCACATTGTGATAAACTTTAATTGCTACAAATATAATATAATAAATTTAAATAAATTAAATATATTTTATAATTGCTTAATTTTAGACCAGAATACAACCCTAGTACTCAATTGTGTACTGTTTACTATTCACCACTCAACTTCCGTGACATTATGTTAGCTTCAGGAAAACTTCCTCCCGATGCATTGCCCGGTGATTTGGCTGAAGAAGTATGGGTTTTTAATATTATATTACCAACAACAATTTTTCTAATATTAATTTTATTTTAGGATTGTATTTTTGGATTAGAATTCTCTGGTCGAAATTCCCAAGGTAAAAGAGTTATGGGTATGCTCGCTGCTAGAGGATTAGCGACCAGTGTTCTCGCGGATCCTCTTTTCTTGTGGGAGATACCTAGCAAATGGACATTGGAAGAGGCTTCGACCATTCCTGTTGTTTACGGAACTGTAAGCCAACATGTTTTTCGTAATTCAGAAAAAGACTTATCTATACGTTTTATTGTTCGTTTTCAGGCGTATTATGCACTGTGCGTAAGAGGGAATATGAAGCCAGGCGATTCATTGTTAGTTCACGCTGGTACCGGCGGTGTCGGTCAAGCAGCCATCGCTATTGCTCTTCATATGGGAGTTACGGTCTATACAACAGTTGGAAGCAGAGAAAAGAGAGAATTCTTAAAAAAGAATTTCCCCAAGGTGAATAGCTTAATTAATCATTACATAGTGAATACAATATATTAACGCAATTTATACTCTAGTTAACTGACAAAAATATTTCCAACTCTCGGAATACCAGCTTCGAACGTCATGTGTTAAGAGAAACCAATGGACGAGGTGTAGATATAGTTTTAAACTCATTGGCCGAAGATAAACTTCAAGCTTCTGTCCGTTGTTTGGCTAAGGACGGTCGTTTCCTTGAAATCGGTAAACTTGATTTGTCCAACAATAGCGCACTAGGAATGTCTGTTTTTCTAAAAAACACTACGTTCCATGGAATTCTTTTGGATACGTTGTTTGATATACATTCTGTAAATAGCGAAAAGTTAGAAGTCGTAAGGTTGCTTAATGAAGGTATAAAGAACGGATCCGTGAAACCTCTACCAGCCACCGTGTTCTCTGAATCACAAGTTGAACAAGCGTTCAGATACATGGCGTCGGGTAAACATATTGGAAAAGTAGTTTTGAAAATCAGAGACGAAGAACCAACGGTCGTGACTAAACCTGCCACAAAATTTTTCACTTCCATTCCACGATCATACATGAACCCAGACAAGACTTATGTCCTTGTTGGAGGTCTTGGAGGATTTGGATTAGAACTAGCCAACTGGTTAGTTAGTAAAGGTGCCAAGAACCTTGTTTTGACTGCCCGAAGTGGAATTACCACAGGTTATCAAGCTTCATGTGTTAGTAACTGGAAAGCTGCTGGGGTTAATGTACTGATCTCTACATCTGATTGTTCAACTTTAAGTGGAGCTCAACGATTAATTGATGACAGTAACAAATTGGGCCCCGTTGGAGGAGTTTTTAACTTGGCCGCTGTAAGTATAATGTCTAAAAATTTGAACTTTTAATAAGTTATTATAATTTTGGTACTGAAATCAGTTATTTTTAATTTATGTCGGAATTATTATCATGAAATATTATATAGGTACCTTCAAAAATGAGTTCTACTAAATTTACTATACATTTATTTTTCAAATTGTTAATGCAAGTACTTATCTAGCTAATACTATTTTTATATTTATCTGATGTTTACTACTCAGTTGAATAATATTTAATATTACAACAGTTTTTACAGATTCAAGTTTTGAATTCGGTTGAATATTAAAATATGTGATACTAACTATAATTATTTTATTTTATATTTAGGTTTTAAGAGATGCATTTTTAGAAAATCAAACTCCACAAGATTTCGAAACTGTAAGCAAACCTAAAGTGACCGGAACCAATAATCTGGACGTTATTACCAGAAAATCTTGCCCTGCTCTTGATCACTTTGTCGTGTTTTCGTCTGTATCTTGCGGACGTGGTAATGCTGGACAAACCAATTATGGTTTTGCCAATTCCGTTATGGAAAGGATTTGTGAAGCTAGACAAGATGCTGGACTCCCAGGAGTAAGCCATTTTTAAATTGATATCTAATTAAGCAATTTAAATCTTAAACTAATAGTTTTTTAATATTATTAGTTGGCCATACAATGGGGAGCTATTGGAGATGTTGGTCTCATAATGGACACAATGGGTGGAAATGACACAGTTGTTGGTGGCACATTGCCTCAACGTATGGCATCATGCTTAAGTGCATTCGATGTATTTTTGCAACACCCACAACCAGTTTTGGCTTCAATGGTTTTAGCAGAGAAGAGGAAAGGTGGTTCAGGTGGTGCTAATCAAGTGAGCCTGATTGAGGCTGTTGCTAATATTCTCGGTATCAAGGACACCAAGAACATCAATCCATCGGCAACATTTTCCGATCTGGGTATGGATTCCTTGATGGGTGCTGAAATCAAACAGACACTTGAAAGAAACTACGATTTGGTTTTGAGTGTTGGAGAAATCAGAGTCTTAACCGTTAGTAAGTTGCAGGAATTTCAAAGTGATGGTAGTAAAGTTTCTAATGGAGTGACCGTTGGTAATGGTCAAGCTTGAACAATTTATTTCCTGCAAGTTGTAATATGTATAATTTTTTTTCTGCATTGTTGTATATACTTTGATTTGATTCATTTTTTAATTTTTGTTTATAATAATATATATGTGAGAATATATTTGTCCATAATAATAGTGGATTGTAATCTCTAAGTTCTATTAGACCGAAAATGCATATTTCTTTATTTCATTTAGAGGACAATATTTTGTTTTTTTTATAATATTAATACTTTGTTATAATTTAAGTTTAAATAAAAATATACCATGACTAATTATAATCCGACAATTAACGCTTGTTTTTTCTTGAAATATGACTGAATTTTTCTTACTGTATTAGTTATACTTATATACTGTATAATATCGTATTTATATAATTCTGGACTATAGTACATCTAAAGTAATTGTGGAAATTTAAAATAAGAACCTATATTAATAAGAATATTAAAATGTATTTTTTAAATGCAATATTATCTTAAAGTGTTCCATAATAAAGTGTTTATGGAATTTTCAAATAAATACTTACTTTTTTAACAAATTATAACTTGTGAATTAATTTTAAATGGTAGAAAAATGTTTTTTAACAATTTACTATAGATATCATTAACAATTAGTTATTATAATAATTTACTGTTTAAGTATCATATAGTTGTTCAGATTTAAACAACTTTTTATTAATACGATCTAACTATTTTCCAGTTATTTATCATGTTTATGCACATGCCACATACTTATCATTGTTATTTGTTAAACTGAGTTTGATAGGTAGTATAACTGTATAAGATACGAGTATATTTCCATCTTGGACAACGACTTGAATCAAATTATGAAAAACATGAACACATTTTTATGATTTTCATAAAACTATTTTTATTCCTTTTTATGTTTTCATTTATTTTCGTTTCTACTTTGTTTGAAAATAGTAAAATATTTTCTTTCATGTATTTTGTTTTAGACATAATTGAACTTTTACTAAATAAATTTGGGTTTTTTTAGTTCAATTTATTGGATTAGATGTAACATGATAAAAACAATATTGAACAAACATTCATCTAATAAAAAAAAAACACCATTATGTTATGTAAATCAAAAAATAATTGTTATATCAACGTTCAGATGTAAAACACATATTGATTTACTCTTAAGGTCATATAAGAAAATTTTTTTTTATAATACTATAAAAGTTGTTTTAATATTGTCATTCAAAAGATTAATAGAAAAATTCACAAGCCGTATTATAGTACGTTTCAACTGATTTGCAATCTGTATACAAATATACCTATTTGAAATTTACAATACTATTAATTATTAGTTTCGAAAAATTGGTCAAAATACTTTTACTATTTTTTTTAGAAATTTATGTGGTGAATCGTAATGTAAAGCAGAACCAATCACCTATAGTCCTGTAGCTATAATAATAGGTGTTTTAATTATATTTAATTATTATTTTATAGATATTATAAATGTTAAATAAAATCGTTATAAATACTTTGAAATTTATCGCGAGCCACAATATAAAAACCGTATAATTTTTTGTCTAAGGTCTGTTATTGTTGTTGTAACCGAATTTTAAATATTTTTTAAAAAAAAAACAATATGCGATGAAATAATTTCCTAATACATTATAATCTAAACAGACTACGGTTTATGTACCTACTTTTTTTAAAGATCTCCATAACAAAATAACAAAGTAATTAATCTCCATAAATATTTAAGACCCAACATTTTTTTACGGTATTTATTTTACATTTATAATATTTAATACCAAATTAAGTTCATTACATCGTATAATAACTTTAATTTTTAGAAAGAATATAGTGATTCCAAACTCGAAACTTGTTCTACATTCTCTGCAATCATTAAATAAACTATTAGTTTAATGTTTCATTTGAAAAAAAGATGTCTATGGTACATAAAGAAAGTATTATTCAAATTATCATCTCATAATAGAAAATTAAGATTGTTCGCATCAAATAAATCGTAGGAATAAAGTTAATTAAGACAAAAATAGTGAACAATATGTTGTAACATTTTTTTATGATTTTGAACAAGTAGAAATTATATTTATATTTTCCTGAGTAATAAAAATTGGGATTCATATATTTTAATGTACTGTATTTTGACATATTTTTAGACAGGTTTAGACCAGTACTACTGTTAATACTAATAATTCTACTACAAATTATAACCACGTCATATTTAAAAAAAACTATCCGACACATATGCTACAATATTTATATTTCTTACGTTTAAAATGATAAAATTTTATATAAGACGTGACGTTTATGATAATTATTACTTCATGACCTATTAATCGGCTACATAAGAAAAATGTGAATATATTTAACATTTGGATGTAATTATATCTACCTATATCATATTATAATATAAATTCGTGCGTGTATTTGTGTGTTATTCTAAAAAGTTTAATGATAAAAATTAGATGTAAAAATGCTATTTCTTTGACATTTAATAATTACAGGCGCATTTGTATTACCCATAAATACGCGTCAGCATACCTAAACGTTTTGAATATCACATTATTGACATTATTCAGTTAAATATACTGAAAACAAGAATAGATTAATCGCAATAACCATATTTAGCCAAATACCTACTTTGAAAAGTTACTATTTATCTGTACACGCGTAAATAAATATTTACACGTGTACAAATAATTATTTACAATATAAACCGTAGGTTTCAACACAACTAGTATTTCATTTGTTGCATAATACACACTCTTATATTTTTTTCGTTGATATAATATAGTTATAATTAAAATCATTTTAATAAGATGCGCTTATTACATAAGTATAGCATATATTATTGGTCACTAAACTTATTATGCACAAAATATTTTCAATACGAAAATTGACTTTATATAATACAAATTCAAACACAACAAAACTAAATTATAAATGTAAGATGTATAAGTATAATATTATATTCAATATTCCTACTATGTTAAATATAACAATATAATAATGGTTTTCTCCGTATATAATGTAATTAATAAATTATGCAGACCAGGTTTAAATAAATATATTATTATTTCCAGATGTATATTTTCTATTTTATTTTTATTTATTTTAATTTTTTCTTTATATAATATATAAAGAAATATATCTACTCCGTTAAGCCAGGCTTGTGACGGAGTAGAGACTTGACATATGTATAATATAAATTTAAAATGTAAATTAGTAAATTACAAGATACACCTTACTACCTAAAATATAATGAAAGATACACTTTCTATGGGCGGTTTGCGTTTGGGCAAATTCCCTTTTTACTCATAAAATAAAATAAATTATAAATTATAAGCTCTATGATATCTAAATTGAGAAAAATCTGTATTATTTAAGGGGTTAATTATTTTTTTTATAGTAAATAGTATTGCGAAATTTTTGTATAAGTATCTTATCGGAAGGACTCCTAAATTTGAGTAGTTTAGTTTTGATGAGCCTACTAATGATTTTTTGTTTAGTATTATTCGTAGTACATTATTTTGATTCTATAGAAGACATATATAATCTATATATATAAATATATATAACTTTTTTTATCGGTATTTAAAAAAAAAAGAACCGGATGTGCCTCGCTCTGCTGTACAGTAGGGGGTGGAGTGCACATTATTCATAAGCTAGGTCATTACAATGGATTTATTAAATTTGAATGCAATGGTAGGTATCATTGCATACGAATAACGATTCTGAACGGAGTTAATATGTTGGTGTAAAATATAAATTGTCTATAAATAAGTCAAAATATGTCAAAATACTTTGAAAACTTAACCATTCATAGAAAACGTCAATATCAACATTTGATGAAAATTTTAAATGTTTACGTTATTTGGTTTTTGAGTTAGAGCAAATTCCAAAAACCGATATGATGTGTCAGTCTAGATTCAAGAATTATATTATGTTTTACATGTAATTTTATGTCACTATTCAATGTTCGAAAGCTTATAAAAAAAATTGTGACGATGGATTTCAATAATTTTTGAATGACAATAAGAACTACTTCTGTGGCATCTTTCATTAAATTTTCAAGTATTTTGAACGAGCTAAATATTTTTTATCAGCGATAATAAAAAAAAAAATTAAAAAAAAATCGAATATTTCAAATTCCTATAAGTAGCTTAAAAATCATTATATTTTGAAAAAAATATGAAATAAAGGAAATGCCAATCTTAAAATTAATAAAATTTTAAGTTTTTGTCACTTATACTTTTTGAATTATAACAAATATTTAAAATCGTTTGAGAATAAATCACTATTTTATGTAATTTCGTAAAAATTTAAATTTTAAACGGTCTTAAAATTTTTTTGGTTGAAATTTTTTTATAGTTTTTTGAAGAGTAACTTATATATAACGTAGTGTTAAAATTTTGAACCTTAAGTATAAACAGAAAAAATTTTATCAATTTTCAACTACAAAATAACTTGCAAATTATCACGATTTTAACATATTATATACAGATTTGAACTTTATGGGCTTATAAAAAAAATTTTAGTGATGCAATTTTAGTTGCGATAAGTATATCTTATAAATTATAAGTTATAATAAAACTTGTATTAAATGTTTAATATATTTTGGACAGCCAAATTTATTTTATCGATATTTAAAAAAAAAAAAGCTTAGAAAAGTCGAAAATTTCAATTGTCTATAAATAAGGCAAAAAAAGTAAAAATACTTCTAAAACTGAACCATGTTTAGAAAACTATAATATATATTTTTTATGTAAATTTATAGTGTTTGCGGTTTTTAGTTTTTACGTTAAAGCATTTTAAAAAAATTTATTTTATCACAAAATGATTTTGTGTAAAATTTCCCGTTTTTTCGTAATTTTTTGATAGTTTTTCCTGACACTTTTGAAAAATATTGAAATTGTTTAACTTTTGACTTGCTCAAGTGCCATCTACATTCACTTTTCTTTATAAGGAAATTGAAGAATTTTTACTGCCTAAAAAGGTTCGTCAGACACTAAAAAAAAAAATTAAAATAAAAAAACTCATGTAGTAAAATCAATACATTCATCACTCTGTTCAGAATCTAATATAAATAGCATATATCTTGATAAAACCAATACGTACATTCCTCGTTTCACTGAGAATCTAAATAAAATAAATGAATAATGAAAATGGTAATAATAAAATCATAGAATTCTTCCTGCGTTCTCGGCTTAACACGAGATAGACGTACCGAGAAGATAGTAAATTCGCAAAAAGTGTGATTTCTACAAAAAGTCAACAAAATATGTTTATTGAGTATCTGAGAAAAAAAATCTTCAGACTTCTGGTCAGTAAAATACCATATTGCTAATTTGACTACATAGTTATCAATGAGTCATTTGAGTAAAAGGGTTTGAAAATTTATATCCAAGTACTTTTTTGTGTATCAAATACCTTATTATCTTTATGCTATTTTGTTTTTACTTGTTTTTCAGTAGTTTTAAAATACTCGTCTAGGGTATTGAATACTCATTTTTTTAAACACTTTACTTTACGTTATCAATTTAAAAACATCAACTACTCATAAACATTCTGAAAAAATTATGTTTTTTAAATGTAATAGTCATTTGGACATATTATCGTTATATAATACGGCATCGTAGAGTTAACATTTTAGAGTTACATTTTCTTAAAAATGTGAAATAAATAATTTTATTTTTAATATTCTTAAAATGTAGTTTTTATTTACTCAATACGATGTTTGATGGTGTATTTTAGACACAATTTTTGAACATTGGGCTCAATACTGAAAAGCTTGAAGACTCCTGCAGACCCCCGACATGAGTATCGTGGACCTTAGGTTAAGAACCACTGATATAGACGAATCATTTGATACCTATATTAATACGATATAACACAATTATTTTATCGTCTATTATAAATTATAATGCCTACTATCAGAAACGTTTACTTTGCAACCTTATCGATCTTTTGACAACGTCTTTTTATTTCAGACTCATTTTATATTTCATAATTTTAACATTTAACTATTTCACTACAATTTAAAATTTTAATAACTCATATTTATTAAATTTCTTTATGTCCATGTTGTCCACTTGATTTTAGTTAATGTGTAATTAATAATAATTTATTTTTATAATTTTTGTCCTTTGAGTCATGATTATTACTCATATTGATGCATATGTATGACAAAAGAAAACAAGTAAGTAGAATAATAATATGACCTTAGTCTGCGAAAAGTTAAATAGTGTTTGACTCCCCCCCTACCCCATAAAAGCTTTCTGAATATGCACCTGGTGTGATAGTTTGAATAGGATTATAGTTGCGCTTATTAATATATTTAATTTATTTCGCAATAATTACTAGACCTCACTGAGTATTGAGTAACCATATGAAAGGCTTAGAGAATATAGCTGAAATATAAATATATAATATTATACTGCTTTTTAATATAACTAATATAAATATTTTGTGTTGTTTTAAATGTAATATATGATATCGAACTATAGATGTTATGAATTATTATACAGCTACTTAAATCGTATTTATATTATATGAGCATATTTAAGACTTAAAAAGGTTTGCTAAAAATGTTAACAATAATTTAATGATCTCTTAAAAATTATAAATAATAACCTAAATCGAATAAAATAGAATATCGGAATTAATTATCGAAAATATATATCTAAGTATAAAGTAAAAGTAATATAAGTAAAACATGGATTTAATACTTAACCAGCTAAGCCCTAAGCTTGTATATTTTTGGTACCGCTTACCAATAAATACACAGTTAAAAACTGTAGTTAAGTACGCTTATGATCTTGTATGACAAATATTATATGTATGACAAGATTAAACGCATCAGTTATTATTAAACAAAAATCAAATATTACACACATTCGTATATTTCATTATAGATTGTGAGGCTATGGATTATTTTTTATAAATTTGTAAGTACTTATAAAATATGTTCTTCCAAATAATATTCTAATAGGACACTTCACCGTAGTTGAAGCTATTTAACCAAACAATTTGTGATATTCTATCACTATCACTACAAATAACCTCTAAATTTAAACCACTGAGAATTCGCACGTTCAGCCAATATTAATTTATTACGCTTCTTCTACCCATTATGAAGGTAGGTATATACGGTCTTTTTTTTTACGGCATTCTATAATCGGAGTAAAATAACATCAGTATTAATACGTAACATTGATTATGAGGGTTTTGAGTTTATCAGTGTTGATCAATTAAATAACCAAGAACTATGTATGTATAAAAAAAAAGGCCAGACAGCAGAATAATAATAAAAATAAAAAAAAACGTATTGAATAACAACGGTCTCATCCACAGTATTTAAATACACCGGCTGTCCTTCGTCATTTTGATTTATAGAGATTTGCAGTGTGTCGTTGTGCATCTGATCTATCCCTATAAGCTCCGCGTACTTTTTTGTTCCAATCTTAACGTTTGAATTGCTTATAGTTTGACTATTTTCGCGGAGTATTAAAAACATGGCACCGAACGTAGAAGCCACGGGCAGCCCGAAATACTATAAAGATGAAGAGGTTGTGATTTCTGGCTTATCCGGCCGTTTACCACATTGCGAAACGTTCGAAGAGTTTAAACAAAAATTGTTTAAAGGCACGGACATTCTTGCCGAAGGAGAAAGCAGATGGCCGGAAGGTAAGTTATTAAGTTTATTTTTATTTAACTATGATTTCGCAACAACGAACAGAAAACAACTATTTTTCACTTAAAATTTGTGAACTTTTTTTTATATAATTATGCTTAAATTACTTAAAAAAATTAACCGAAATTATTCACGTTAACCTACCCCTTATTTGAAAATATTCGTCACCCATATGAATACTTTGAACTCAAATTGTATATACTTACCTAATTCCATGAGTGTTGTATAAAATAATATTTCAATTTTAATATTCTACTACCTACTTATAGTAATTTTTTTCTTAATTTTAATTCATTATCAATGTTTTCATATTACTTATTATTTATTGACAAAAGACTAATTCAAAAAATAAAAATAAAAAAATTGCAGATTAAATCACAATAAATACAATAATTTAGTTTTTAAAACATTTTTAATTTCTTAACATCTGAATCATAGATAGCACAATCACTACTTAATAATTTAATATAGGTAATATAATTAAACTATAATACTATAATAGAATTTAAAAATATTTATTCATCGATTATAAAGATTATTTTATATCACTATACCCAAAGAGTATGCCGCGAAAACCTGAACTTGATTGTTTTAAAAGTTTTAAAGTAGGTACTTATTTTTGGCAGGTAGATAATGTTTGTCTAGAGTGTGTCATCGCGACTAATAATAATATTTGTAATAAAATGTGATCGATACAAATAAATTGTTAATTTTTAAAATGAAATAATAAAAGTAACATAAATTACATTACGTTATGTTTATAGGCGCCTGTGGAGAAGCTGTTACCAAAATCGGTACGGTCGGTGGTTTGTGGAAGTTCGACTCGACATTTTTCAACGTACATCCGAAGTTGGCCGAAAAGATGGACCCGCAGATTCGTATCATGTTGGAAAGCACATACGAAGCGTTCGTCGACGCCGGTGCGTTTCATCGAATAATAATAATCGTGGCTCTATCACTAATCACGTAATATTTAATTGTATAATATTATACGCGTTCGTTACAGGCGTGAACCCGACGTCTTTGAGGGGATCGAATACCGCGGTGATCGTGGGAACGACGAACAACGACTGCGCCGATTGGTGGTCCGTGGATCCCGACTTAACAAACGGTTACGAATTTTTGGGCAACACCAGGACCATGTTCCCCAATCGTGTTTCCTTTTCGTTCGATCTGAAAGGTATGATATATTATATTATGCCGTTATCATATACCATTCCGGTAATCAATGATAAGTCCAGGGCTGTGGATTAAATACATTAATAAAAAATATAAAACATGCATCATGCAGTTATGCCCTGAACAGTAAGTAGTTTTATAGAAAGTATATCCCATATTTCAAACAATAAGATACGACCATGATCGGAAAATAATGTACAGATTCTATTAGTTGTATTACGTACATTCTATTAACATTAAAATATAATAAAAAAAAATGCATTAACACTAATAATCTGTATGCCCTAACCCCGTTAAATATGCAAAACGTGCAAAATAAAATCTCGCATTTGTTGATGCCAAACTTATACAGCCCTGATTATTACTATGCAGTGGGATGTGGGACGCGCGCGTGAACGTTTGCCGTTCGTTTGAAACGGTCTTCGACTTAAAGACTTGGCTTATTATACCATATATGATGGTTATCAAATACAGGTACAACATTATAATATGACGTTTTTTGTCCCCAGGACCTAGCTACGCCATCGATTCGGGATCTTCCGGCAGTCTGTTGGCCTTTGAGCAGGCTCACCGATTGCTTAAACAAGGAACGGTCGACGGCGCCGTGGTCATCGGCTGTTCGTTGCTGCTGAACCCCGTGTTCTCAGTCATGTTACAGAAGATGGACAGTGTCTCGCTGGAGGCTAAAAGCAAACCGTTCGACGCTTACGGTACAAATCACGACATATTTTATCCCGTACAGTCCTTTGATCAACATAACAATAATCTTTGATACACCGGACACAGTCGTAGGCCATATCACACGTGCGGGTCGATGCGTGAAGCACACAGTTAGTTGGCCGTTTTGGTCTCAAAGTCTTGGTTACGCTGACGTGTGATAGACAACGCAGAAATAGGATCGAATTTCACGGCAATTTATCTGTGATAGTTTACATAAAAACGATTATTATTAAATTACGCGGCATCTCATCTTCGCTGCGATCGGTGAATCAACTAAGATGTATTTAGTTATTCTTGAAATATAGACATGATATTGATGATATTAGATATAATATGCATTATATTTCAATAATATTATTCATAACATTATATTACATTTACGAATACGAAATTCGTTATTAATTTGATAACTATTTAATTATACTTCAAAATCGCCACCATATAGGGACATTTCCCTTTTTACCATTATCAGATACGGCTCTGGGTGTACGTGATATACGGTGTACACGTTCCCGGAGAACCGATCGTTTATTAAACGTGACTACGAATATTTCAGGCCAAGGGTGTGTCCGAAGTGATGCCGTTGTCGTTATGTATCTGCAACGTGCCAAAGATGCTAAGCGAGTGTACGCCACTGCGGTGAACGCAAGTGCGAACAACGAAGGATTCCGGTTGGAAGGAGCTATCTATCCCACCAATGCTCAACAAATCGAGTTGTTCAAGGAAGTCTTGGACAATTCCCAATTGACCCCCGACGATGTCGACTATATCGAGAGCAGCGCTTGCGGCAATCAGGTGAACGATTTTTAATATTGACGAATAGAATATAGCGTAGTATCTGTACGTTGTTGCAGAGATATTTTACACAAGTATTTGGAAATGGGGGGAGGGAAATATAAATTATGCAACAAAATTACTAAAGTACATTCAGAAAAAATTACAAAAAATTATCATTATACTCATGCACATTTACCAGCAATGCATGTATTTTTATTATATAGGATGTGTTTTACGTATGATAACAGAATAATAGATTAATAATAAATTAACTGAAATTTTGAAATTGAGGTGAAATCATGGTATAGCTAATTTATATTAATTGCACACTATGAATATAATATTAATAAAAATTATGTCATGTATGCGCGAGGGTAACTAATACTATTATGCTGTTAAATAAGACTATTACACCAATAGTAATAAGTGTTTTTAGAAATAACTAATGGTTTATTGTTAAAATAATAAGTTGATAGTGATTATAATGTCATTGGACGTGTATACAATTTTAGTTGGGTGACGCTCAAGAACTCAATGCTATAACCGAAGTTTACTGCAAGAACCGTACGAAACCATTGTTGATTGGATCTGTTAAGTCTAACATCGGGGACAGTGAACCTGCGTCTGGACTGTGTGGTGTTTTGAAAACAGTGTTGGCCATGGATAGCCAAGAACTGCCACCAACCCTTAACTACAATAGTCCTAATCCTAAAGTACCAGCACTGAAGGATGGTCGACTCCAAGTAGTCAACAAATCATTGCCGTGGAAGGGACAATACGCTGCCGTTAATGCTGTAGGAATAGGTGGAGTCAACGCTCATGCACTGTTAAAGGCATGTCAAAAGGAAAACAAAGTACAGCCCCAAGACATCATCCCTAGATTGGTGGTTGGATCTGCAAGAACTGAGAGTGCGATAAATTACATGTTAGATAGAGTAAGAATTCTTGTTTTTTTTCTTTTTTAAATCGATGGCCATGTTCAAATAAACTGTCGTCGTAGATCGAGTCCATACCCAGAAACCCAGAATTCTATGGACTACTGTACGGAGTTCAAAGTAGAAACATACCGGGACATAATTACAGAGGATACAGCATTCTTGGAGAAGAAAATAATCGTGAAGTAGCGGTAAGTAAATCTTTTCAGCAAAGTGAAATAATAATCAAAACTAGTAACTCAGATTGTGATTATTTACACAACTTGAACAAAATAAACCCTTGACTCTCTTTCAGGTTCTCGGAGCCGGTAAACGTCAAGTATGGTATGTGTTCTCCGGTATGGGAAGTCAATGGACTGGCATGGGCCGTGATCTCTTAACATTACCACCATTCCAAGCGTCAATTGAAAAAACTGCCAACACGCTAAAAACTCTTGGCTTAGACCTTTATGGCATTTTAAACTCTAACGACAAAACTGTCTTTGACAATGTGTTAAATTCTTTCGTTGGAATTGCAGCAATTCAGGTTAGATTTTCACTTTTCAGTATCACAATTCATAAGTAATTAAATGTATTGTGATTTGGATTACTTAATGTACCAATAAATAAATACATTAACTGTTGCCATTTTATAGATGGGTTTGGTTGATGTGCTCAGTACTGTTGGTATCACTCCCGATGGAATCGTTGGTCACTCAGTCGGAGAATTGGCGTGCGCCTACGCTGATGGCACATTAACAGCCGAACAGACTATTATTGTGGCTTACTGGAGAGGACGCAGTTTATTAGATCTGAACTTAGCGCCTGGCGCAATGGCAGCAGTTGGTATGTCGTAAATAGTGTATTTCGTTTTAATACATTTTTAATAAATATTTTCGTTTGATTAAAGGTTTATCGTGGGAGGAGGCTAATGCACGAGTTCCATCTGACATTGCGGTGGCTTGCCACAACAGTGAAGATGGTGTGACAATTTCTGGACCACCGGAATCAATTGCTAAGTTCGTAGAAAAACTCAAGTCAGAAGGTGTGTTTGCAAGGGAAGTCAACAGTTCTGGAGTTGCGTTCCACTCTTGGTACATCGCTGCTGCTGGACCAGTATTCAAGGAAAAAGTTACAGGGGTATGGTTTATCGATTTTTGTTTAAGTAAATATAATAAATATTAAACATTTTATTAAATGTCGTAATATAGATAATTGGAGTTCCAAAAGCCAGGTCATCGAAATGGATAAGTACATCCATCCCAGAATCCAGATGGAACGAACCATTGGCACAATTTTCATCTGTCGCTTATCACGTAAACAATCTGGTGTCCCCAGTGTTGTTCAATGTAAGCATCAAACAAATCGAATAAATCTACATTAATCGAGTAAACCAAAACAAAGTAATATCGTATGTTCTAGAGCGCGTTGAAACATGTACCCGACAATTCTGTAGTCATTGAAATAGCACCACATGCTCTCCTTCAAGCTATATTGAAACCGAGCGTTGGCTCCAAGTGCACACATGTAGGTTTAGTGCGTAGAAATCAGTCAACCGTTTCGAATTTATTGTCTAGCATTGGAAAACTTTTCAATGCTGGACTGCAACCAAAATTAGAAAACCTCTATCCACCAATCAGTTATCCTGTCTCCAGAGGCACTCCATCACTTCAACCGTTAGTCGAATGGGACCATTCTGATAAATGGAATGTCATATCTTTCATTGACCACGAAGTCAAGTCATCTGGTGAAGTTATTTTGGAAATAGACGTCGAAAGTGAAAGATACAGTTATCTCAAGGGAAATTATATCGACGGTGTAGAAGTTTTCCCATATGCGTCATACCTTGTAAGTTCAGTTCAATATGAAATTTACTAATATTTTTTAGATCAAAATGTTTCAATATTATATTCTATATTTTTTAAACTAAAAGGATAAAAATATGACTGATTAATTCAATAATAATTTAAATTCGATCTGTCTGTTACAATAAGCAGATTGACATACATGTTTTCATATTTTGTTATTTCGTATAATTACACATATGTCTTTATATTTAATCTTTATTTATTTGTATAAATCGTAAAGTATTATTATTATTTTTAATTACGAATAATTAAGATAATATTATTATTTATTCCATAGACATTTACGTGGAAGGCTTTAGCTAAACTGCAACAGTCTTCTGTTGATAAATTACCAATTGTTTTTGACAATGTACAGTTCATTAAAACCATAGCTATTCCAAAAGATGGTAAGTCAACCAAATTAATATTTTTTCTATCACCGACTAAAACACTATACGTATATTCGCAAATAGGAAAAATCAAATTTGTCATAAACATTTTGGAGGGAGCCGGAGAATTTGAAGTTAAACAAAATGATGTTGTCGTTGTAACTGGTTTCATTAAAATCCAATCATCCGATGAACAAATGCAACTATCAGAACTCAAAGCTTACGAAGTTGATCAATTATCAACAACCGACATTTATCAAGACCTTGCATGCAAAGGATACAAGTACAACAAAAGCTTCCAAGGAATAAATTTGGCTAGCAACAATGGTATATTATATTTTTGTAATGTACATATATACTACTTGATATACGAAAATAAGTTAACCAAACCGTGTTGGTTTTTGCTTTTTTCAGGAAACTGTGGGAACATCGCTTTTAATGGAAACTGGGCTCCGTTCATAGAATCTTTATTGCAACTTCACTTGCTGAAACTTGATACGAGAGATCACTACGCTATCAAATACTTGTTCAAGTTAACCGTTCTACCGGAAAAACAATACCAGGCCGTGTCATCGAATTGTATAATATTACCAGTTTAACAAAATATATATCAGAAATTAAATCAGAGGTTTGCTTTTGCAGGTGCATCATTTAGCGTGTACGAAAACATAGGTGTGATTAAATCCGCAGGAGTTGAGATCAGGGACGTAAGATCGACATTGGTATCGGTCCGGAAAGAGCTACAACAAGATTTTGATCTGGAATCTTATGTATTTGTGCCGTTTATCTCGGACGAAGTATGCAAAAATATATTATTTTGTCATGTCGACGTATTTCGGTTGTTAACAATTGTTTAACTGATTAATTTCGTATATTTTATTAGTCTGTCAGTCAACCTCTGAACAATGTTGTACAAATCGTATTGGAAAACGCTAGTGAATCTTTTGACGTGACAGAAGTGGTAACCGCACAGCAACAACTTTTAGTTCTACAAATTTTAAGTCTGGCTAAAACTAAATCTCCATTCCCGGTAAGATTAAAATGGCATAATGTACTATATTTTTTGGTTTTATATGATATGAACGTGAAATGACCTATATTATTTATAGATTAATGCTAATGTGTACGCCAAAGACATAAGCGGTTACAGTTCCGAACAATCTGTAACTTATTATGAACAAGATTTGTCGCAAAGCGTGTTGGAAAAACAAGCATTCCTGGTTGTAGCAAACGGTGCAATTGAAAATACAAAATTACTGAGTAACGTATTAGTCGGTGTCGAAAGTGGAGGTTTTTTGCTTACCCTGGAACGTACATTTGACTCGACGTTCAATCTTCGACAATCTGGTGTAGATATTATCGCTAAGTATACTGATGGTCAACAATATTACGTTTTGTTGAAAAAAGTAATTTCATATTATGCGTACTATTATTATTATTATTTATATGTTGTACATGGAAAATGACAGAAAAATGAAATAGTGAAAACATTAGGTTAAGTTTTAATTATTAAAAATTAAGGAACGAAGTATATTTTCTTGATTAGTAAATATTTACTATAAATGCGAAATGCAAGTCATTTACTGACGGTTACAACTAAAAAAATACCTCTCATCAATATAGTAACTTCACGTAGTACTTAATTGTAAATTCTTTTTATATTAAATAGTATTATCTAGTTTAAGTCTTAACGCCCACCCGTTGATCATTTCAAATAAATTACATGGTGTTTTCCACAAAAAAGTCTTGATTAAAACATATTCTGTTCATTAATGATGTTTTAAAAATTACATGAGTTATACTTTTTATATTTTTTGATCTACATTCGATTAATTTCAGAATATCGAGGCACCTACTCCAATAACAATTTCAGTTAAATCTTCATTCTCATGGGTTGAAACCTTAAAATCTAATATTCAAAACGCTAACAACAGCAATAGGGATATTGTTTTAGTCAGCCAAAATTTGGAAAATACTGGAATCATTGGATTAACGAAGGGCTTGAGACAGGAACCGAATGGAAAGTTCGTCAAGTAAGTATTTTACTTGATATATGTTTTAATCACAAATGTGTAATATATATATTACAAATGCAATATTATCACCAGGTGTGTATCGATTAAAGACAACAAAGCACCTGCATTCTCCGCGTCCACTCCCCTATATCAAGAACAACTTAAGAAAGGATTAGCTGTCAATATGTTCCACAGCGGTGCTTGGGGTACTTGCATATTCGTGCCATACCAACAAACTACAGTTCAGGTTGAACACGCTTTCATAAACACTACAAAAGCTGGTGACGTCAACAGTTTACAATTTTTTGAAGGGAAACTATCAACATTCAAGTAAATTAACACATATTATTATAATAACTTAATCGTTGATTTAGAAAATTTTAATTAGGCTTATTTCTTTTTATTGCTCTTTAATAGCCCCAGCGTAAATTATCCCGACTATGAGCTGTGTTACCCGTACTACGTTCCACTCAACGGTTTGGATGTGAAATTCGTAAACGGTACTTTGCCTTATAACGGTATATCTGGAGATATCACTCAACAAGTAACCAAACTTTAATCCGTTGATAGCGATTCGACCAAAATCTAGAGTAAGTATAATAAGTATAACGTGGCATTTCAGGGAAGTTATCTCGGTATGGAATTTTCGGGACGTGACGCCAACGGCAAAAGAATTGTTGGTTTGGTGCCAGGTGGCGCTTTAGCCACGTCAGTGTTGGTGCACAAAGATCTTATATGGCAAATACCCGATGATTGGACGTTAGAAGAAGCTTGCACCGTACCAAGAACCTACAGTATAGTAAGTTGAAAACTGTTCATGCGGTCATGTCACTGTCACTTTACCACGACGAGAAGTTTATACATTGTTTATTTGCGCGAAATAGGCCTACTATGGGCTCGTGGTGAGAGGAAATGTTCAACCAGGAGAAACCGTGTACGTACACGCCGGCGCTAGTGGAATCAGTACCGCCGTTATTGCTGTCACCCTTGAACTGGGAGCAACTCCGTACGTGGGAGTATTCAACAAACAACAGAGAGTGTTCTTGAAATCCCGATTCCCTCAGGTATGTGTACTGAAACCTAGTTGAATAGGATAAATTATATAATTGGTATTGCTGTCGTAGCTGAACGATGATAGTTTTGCCGATCTCGCTGACAACGGTGGTTTTGAACAACATTTATTGGAACAAACCGAAGGCAAAGGAGTCGACTTGATATTCGACACGTATTCGGTGATCAACAAACGCCAAGAGTTCGTCGACTCATTAGCCGAGTACGGCCGACTAGTGGATTTCGAAGTGTTCGCGCCCGTGTCCGATTCTTTAGGTGTATCTGGAAACCTTAAGAGCATTACATACAACAAGATTACGTTGAGCACAATTCATTTCTCACCGTCTGAAATCAAATACATCCAACGATTGATCAGTCAAGGCATCAAAAACAAGCGGGCACTGCCATTGGAAACGACCGTTTTCCCGATCGATCAGGTGGTGGAGGCGTTCAAATATAATGTGAACTGCACCAACAACATGGGAAGGACTGTCGTCGAAATCAGAGAAGAGGAAGAAAAGAAAAATACAGTGCCTGCAAAAAAATTGGTGACCGCATTACCAAAATTATTCTTTTCGTCCGAAAATTCGTTTGTCATTAGTGGTAAGATCTCTTTTTTTTCTTACCCAAAAATAAATGTATAACATGAAAACACGCTTTTCGTTGTGGTTCAATTTTATCTTCTGTATTAACTAGGAGACGAAGAAAATCTGAGCTTGGAATTAATTCAATTCTTGGCGCTGCGAGGAGCTCGTAAATTCGTTTTGGTGTCAAAAATCAACAAGAAATCATCGTCTGGCTATAAAAATTTAACATTAAAACGTCTGAAGAATAAAAACATTACTGTAGTTTTGTCGCTTGCAGACCCATCAACTGTAAAAGGTGCCGAGGATGTGTTGAGAGAAGCAATAACGCTCGGCCCGGTCGGTGGAATATACTACATAAGCACGGTGAGAGCTCATAACTATTTGTGTTCCATAAAATATTTTTCAAAACATATATTATATCGTTCAATTCAAACTTTTGTGTGAAAACAGGCTCCCGAGACCAGTGTTTTGCAATCGTTAAGTGAAAACGATTTCGTAACTGCAAAAAACGCCGTGTCCGACGCAGTGTCTAATTTCGACACATTGAGCAGGAAATTAATTCCTCAACTAGAGTATTTCGTTATCTTTGCCCCATCTGTGGCATCCAGAGGTGCCAAAGCTAAGTCCAATTACGTTTTCGCCAACGCTGATATCAATAGGATCGCCGACGTTCGTAAGATTTCAGGATATCCAATTGTAAGTAAAACAACAAATTATAATATTATATAAAAATTTTACAGTCGAAATTTTTCGTATATTCACGACATTAATTTATTCAATAATACTTTTTATTATGAATTACCAATACGACCATTGACGTGCTTTGTTTTGTTGTCATTAACCAGGTGATCATAGAATATGGTGCTATCGACAATAGTTCCACCTCGTTCAACAGTTCAAACTTTACAGCTTCGTCGATCGTCTCAGCTTTGAATGTTCTGGATAATGCTACCAAAACATCCAATAAACCGACGGTCACGTCATTCACCAAGTACAACGGTCCGAATTTAAATGAAGACACGGATG
Source organism: Chaitophorus viminalis (assembly GCA_025469195.1). Classification (NCBI taxonomy): domain Eukaryota; kingdom Metazoa; phylum Arthropoda; class Insecta; order Hemiptera; family Aphididae; genus Chaitophorus; species Chaitophorus viminalis. The sequence continues at coordinate 21,553 of JAIPRK010001622.1, forward strand.
CCGCGACACCCGTATTATTAGCAATCGCGAAAATTTTCGGTAATTGTTTTATTCTCCTTGTCCGCTAAAATTATAATAATTGCGCAACCGAGTTCGAGTGCATGTCACTACTCGATCGTGTACCTAACGTACTTAGTGAAGCGTTGTCATTATTTTTATGTGCGATTTATTTTTGTTTTCGATTTTCAGGTCACAAAACCTTATCCACAATCGAACAAACTTACACGCTCGCTCAACTCGGTCTGGACACGATTCTTGCACCGAAAGTCCAAAAAGTCATCCAAGAGAAAACCAACGCACTGGTAGCAATCGAAGAACTGAGACTGATGACGTTCCTGGCTCTCCGAGCCAAGATCAATGCTCTTCTCGCCTAAGAAAACCGCATAGCATATTGGTGTTCGATGTGATTGTATCGTGTATCATGTACTCTGTCTACTTTATGTACTGTATGTTTATAAATCTGAAAAATAAGATAGCAGTAGAATAATTTCTTCGTTTTCATTACATACTTACACGCATACGACCTGTTGTAACACCCATTTTATAATAATAATTAATAATAATTATATATTTAAACATTTTTCTTTCTCAACAATTAAGTAAATAATATCTTTGTTTTATCGTTAATTATTGTACTTATATAATTTGTTTGTGACTTAATAATCTTTAAGTTTAAATAAACAGTTAATAGATGCATTAAATACGTCGAAAGGCTTTTAATGGTAAACTTACGAATAATAATAACCGAGAATATATAAACATATCTTGATAACTATTACAAATGCAATTTTGTTTTTTGTATGAATCTGATATTTTGGTTTATAAACGTTAAATAAATCATTAATGTATTGTTACAAAATTGTAATTATTACAAAACAACTAGCGTGAATCATAACATATATGTTTATTAAATGTCAAGTGTGGTTTTTAAGTAAGTATAGAAAAATGAATAAATGTATCCTATCAACAATCAACCAAAATAGTATAGTTCTACTTTACAATATACGTATATATATATTTAGAATGTTTATTTTCTTCAGCTTGGTTAAACTAGTAGAATTATAATCTGAAACACATACCTATTTTCATAGAGGAAAAACACAATTTTTAAACAACTCAAGACGCAGTCGCTTATATATGTACGACGTATACTATAGTAATAATAATAATAATAATAAAAAAATTGATCAAATATAGATCTTCAATTATTTTATAATTTCTAACAGATTAGTATTCCGTAAAGTGACATTAATTATTAAAAAATACATCTAAATATCTTAATTTATTCTGCATTAAAATGACTATATTTTAAAGCTGTGAAGACAATTATCGAGGTTAACAATTTTAAATACATATTATTTTAAAATATATGAATTTATTGTCTTAATTGAAATTATAATTTAAGAACTGACAAACAAGCACAATCTATTATCTCCAATGAAATATATATTTGGGGATCGCCTATATAAATCTCCTTTATAATTAATACCAAATTCAGAATAATTTTAAGGAAATCTAAGCTATGCTCAGTAAGATTATTTTTTTCGATATTGCTATTAATAATTTAAATACTATTTATGTCAAAAATATTTTATACATTATTTATACAGTATTGAATTAAATCATTCATAAAATACTACATGGGAGTAAAACTAAGTCAAACATTAGATCTGTTTTGTATAATTTTTCTTTTGATCAACATAGCTCAGTTAATATGTTTACATAAAATATGTAAATATTAGGAACTTTATTTCAATAAATTCAAGTCATCAAAACATTTTTTAATACATTTAAATTCTTTTTCGCTTTATTATTGCTTTGTGTAGCATAGTTAACATATTCAGCAACCAATTTAATACTGATAATAATATTGATTATTTTACTTGTTAAGTACCTATTTAAAAAAAAAATTGATTTTTTTTCTTTTATAAAACTATTTTATAAATTTTATTTTTTTTTTAAACTTAAGTCTAACTTTTATAGAGAGAATCCAAAAACATAAATAGGTATATACATAATGTATATCTTTTGAATTTCAATATTGTTTTTATTTAATGTGTATAGTTATTATTGTTTCTCATATTATGTGATATCTATAAATATTATTAATGTTCTTTTCAATTTAATTTTTTTGATGCCTATTAACCAAAACTTTTTGCAATACCCACAGTTTATACTCACCAAAATATTATCACTTTTTAATACGGCCCAAAATTTGTCCGCCCACTGTGTATTTTTCGGTATGCTTTTATAAAAATAATGGGTGAATCAACAGCTGGCGATTGATAGGTTTTTTACAGACCTTTTCGGTATAGTCATACAATTTAATATATTGTAGAGAGATAAGTTAGTAGACTTATATTATTATTTGTTGATGCAGAAGACCTTGATGCTTAAAGCTATACTTTGTCGAAGGCATTTGCTACGTCAAAGAAAGCAATGAGAAAGCAAATATTATTTATTTTAAAAACCTTCCACTATTACGACTAATATTGTTTCAATTTGGTTGTTCATATGGAGTGGAGGGGATTGAAACTGAATTGGTGGAATGGAGTGATTATTACTCTATGGAGTTGTATTCATTCTAGAATAGTTTTGAGAGGGTAGGCAATAGGCTAATATAGGTATTTTTGGAGGTTTGGTTTTGGTAGTGTTCCCAGTTTTGTGTAATGGAATAATTATTTCGTGTTTTCAGGTGCTACGAAAATTTTACAATTGGCGTTGAGTTTTTTTATCTAGCTATGTATACGTGAGATATCGAGGTATGGTTTTTGAGAATCTTATTTGTTTTAAGGTCCTGTATAGTCGTACAGCGCGTTTCTTATTTGCAGATCAGTTTAAAATCTATTTTAATTTCTTAGATACTACTAGGATAAATAATATATTAGTTTCTGTTAGATTCTGTCTTCTTCAAGTAACGTCTTTTTCATACGTCCGAACGTCCGATTTAAAGTTGTATACGCGTTTATGAATTGTGTGTATATGTGTGAGACAATATGATGTAGGCACGCTATTATAACTTAGTACTTATTTATTTGTCCCAAAATTAGAGTAAATCTAGAGAATAAATATGATCCATCAGGTACTCTCAAAATGTGCTAATAGTTATTATTGCTACTCCGAATCATCCTTTTGCCTCTTAGCGATTGGTTTAAATGAAATCATTTTTTTCAGAAAACACTCATCTAGTACAACGTACCAGCCTCCTTATTTTAGTTTGAAGTTAACTGAAAAAAAAACCCCATTTCATTTATTTTGATAATTTCATTTTTAAAACGTGTACTATTTTAATCGATACATATTGATATTTTACTATGTATAAGAAGTAACACGGAATTACTTAATAAGTAATAACAAATTATCTGAAAAATGTATTAAAATTTTTATAAAGATTTTCTATGAACAGGTAATAAATATAATATTATGCTTTTATAACAATTTTGTACTACTAGCATTATTATTTTTTGACATAATAATATGTGTGTAACACAGAACATAATATCAAAATAATTTATTATACTGGCGTATGCCCTTCAATTGCCTATACAAGCGCTGTCTTTCGGTTATCATATGATTATCAACAAATGTTCACATAATAACAAAAAAAATAACGATTAACGTCATGTAACGAACAAATTATCGAATGTAATGGTATTGAGCCAAATGTATATCTATAATATAATGAACTTAACGAAAACGTATTTTACATATATATACAACAAAGCTAAGTAAAAATAAAATTTCCAGAAGGAATTTAACATTTGAACACTTAATCTTGGTGTATCCAACTTTTTTGTACCTATTCGAAAACTTACAGTTAAGATTTTTAAATATAATACGTTTTTCAAAATTAAAGGAGACGGTTTTTAGCTTAAAAATGGTGTATAAATGTCAAGTATAATGATTATCATCTCATCATCGTACTATATATTATATATTATAATATACAGTATATATGTACATTGTACAATGTAATTATCTCCTGTTAAATTACTTTTTATTTTAATTCTATTGAATATTGATTTAACATAGTATAATATAGATATTTAGATTTATTTTTTTGTTTTATTGATGGCTTAAATTTAGATTACAAAGAATCCGGGATATTTACTGCTAACTTACACAAATACCTGAACATTTTATGACACTTGAAGAAAGACGTGGTCAGAAATTGTGTTCATCATTACACCGTTAAAATTTGGAATGATTGCGACTTGATCCAAAAACCAATGTGTTGTAACTCAATAGCAGTAACAACGAGAAACGCAGATCAACATTAATAATAGATACTATATTTTAAAAAATGACGATTCATACAGTCTATGTACTCATTTTCATTATAATATGGTAGGTAGTATCATGTGATTCGCTGAAAAATGAGATATTATGATTCACGTGTACCTATATATTAGAATGTATACATTTTATTTCTCTCGTGTAAATCTAATAGTTCAAAAAAATAAACTATTATTGGCGTATTTTTTACGCGTACGGTAGATACGAAAACGCTCTGGAATACATGACGAAAACGTGCAAGCTATATGGTACGCGTACTTTATGACTTTCTGTGATCGTACAATGTACGAGCGACTCTCATCTTCCACATATACAATTTTAAAACTAACAATTTTAGAATTATTAAACAGTGAATATATTGTATCTGACAAAAAAAAAAATCCAAAAAATGGGATGACTGATCTCAAAAAACTTCATAGTCAATATGGCAAAGGTCTTTAAAGAGAATTTACCAATTTAAAGGAATAATAACGCTTAATACACACATGATAGGTAGTTAGAAATTAATAAAACAATAAAATTGTAAATTTGTAACAATATGTGAAGTTTTGAAAATCTTCTTTCTGCAGACGCTTACAAGACATTAGTGTTCCTAATATTGATAAAAGCTCTTTTTCTCATCGATTATTATTATTATGTGTGCTTGCAAATACATTTTGGAATTAGGCATTACGTTCGAAAACTATGTGGGCTAAACCTACCCAAGTTTATTTGTGCCTATGCTCGTACTCTTAATTTTTGATATTAGCATAGTTATAGAATTTTTTCCCTAGAAAAAAAATGGCTACCTTTTATCATCAAAAGTATTTCCATTCTTAGTACAGAGTATAAATAGTCAGTTTGTTGGAAAATGTTTGTTAACTGTTTGCGAAATAACGAATTTAACCCGTTATTGTTTTAAATATTTATATACAATTTGAGCATAACAAACCATCATAATGACGGACCCATATTACTATACGTATGTATTTGACCGGCATGAAATATAATTTTCTTGCTTTATCGTGCGTTCAAACACCGAGATTCTAGGTTTTACCTTTACGTTACGGCAAAAATGTCACGGATCGTAGTAAATCTTAATGACGGTACTAATGGGTTATTCAAATGTGTTATCAATGGTCGTGTAATCGAAATATCGCTGATTGCTACAACAGTGCACATTTGCCAAATGGCGGAAAAAAAAATATTAAGATTGACACGGGACGACGACAACGACGACTATAATATGACCTTTGCGTAACCGCGGGCCAACGCGCAAAAGTCGTAAGACGACCTGTAGGCGAGTATGCGCATAAAAAAAATTATAATAAATACGATTTTGTTTTTCGTTTCGAGCGATGGACCGTGCGCGGTTATCTAACGTGTGTTCGCGTGTACGTATAATATTATATTTTATGTAATAAGGCAACGGAAAAGAAAATAATCAAAAACATCTTTGATACAAAGAAAAAAAATGAAAAGAAAAAAAGCACTCGTGTGCGGTTCGTTGCTGGCACGCTCGTTTCGTAACGCGGGTCTCGCGGCCTCTATTTAAACGCCATGGCGGATCTTCGATTTTCCATTATTCTTGTGCGTCCGCTGCGGAAAGTTCACCGTCCAGCCGAACCACCGCGACAACGATAACGCTACGGAATAAATACCGACGGAGTAAACATTCGCTACGTCAAACCCGTGAAGTCTATTAACCGATTGTGCAAGATGGCACCGAACGCAAACGAACCGACCGTCAAGCCCGACGTGTTGTCCGACGAGTTCGGCTTCCAGCCCGAGGACATAGTGGTCACCGGATTTTCGGGCCGCACGCCCGAGTGCGACTCCATCGACGAGCTCAGGAGGAAGCTGTACGCCGGCGAGGACTTGGTAAACGCGGACGCGACGAGATGGCCCGACGGTAATTAAATAATGGTCAAGCTAAACATGGCCAATGCGGCGATGCTTATTTATTTATTTATTAATAGAATTTAGCTCTTTGACAGTATAGATTATCCATATATGGTGTAAATTACGATTGTATAACATATAAATTTGATTTGAAGAGAAAAAATATTGGTAATAATAATAATAATAATAATAATAATAATAATGAGTATAACGCTGAATAAAAGATAGAATTAAATAGTATGTTTTTAAAATAAATGTATATGATGGCAATATTACCGGCTGATTTTGCTGTTATGAATTTAGTGGTTGAATTAACGGGGACGGAGCTACTCTAAATTTTTCTCCATATTACAGCGCACCCTTTTATTTTATTCTGGTCACTTTTAGATCCATGTGATTTGGAACGCTAATTGTTTAATTATCCGTTCTTATATTTTTTTTTCCAATTTAATCCCGGGTTATAATTATTATTCCCATGTTATATATGATAATTATATTTTGTTAACTTCGCACACTTTATTAAATGCGATCGAAAACGTACTTCAGATTTCGTTTTCATTAATCGATTTGTATTGCAATATTATAATATACGTAGTAGACCTACGTATTATATCGTATATATTATAAAGGTTTTTAGATTTTCGGAGCGAACGCAGTTTTTAATTATTTAAAACGACATACCTACATTATTATTTTACTCATTCGTTTTATATTTTAACTTCTTTCCCGTTAAACTAGAAATATATTAATTCATAGAATATATATATTACATATATATATTGAAAGACGAAATTAAAAGAATAAATTTTACAAAACAAATAGGAACCGTGGTATAGCAATCGACATTTAATAAGTTTTCGTTGTAATCATTATACGCAGTCGTTCTTTCGTAAGAACCCATTTACCTTACCGTACAACGAAATTGTTTGGTGTTTATATGAAAGGACATACGTATGTATTTCGATATAACATATTATGATTATTATGTACATTTGTTTATTTATTTATTAAGTACTTTATCTTAGACAATTGAAATTCTAACAAGTAACACGAGTAAAAATGGGGCGAAAAAAACCAATTTTAGCTTCTATTTCGATTTCAATAAAATTGAAAAATATAATAAGGGCCGTTCTTACAATGTTCGGTTTGTGCCTGATAACGCTAACCGGAAGAATTTATCATGTGTTAACCGACAGAATTCTACCGGTTATTCTTAACCGAAACTTAACCGGATATTATAAGAATGGCCCTAAGTCTTTGTGTGTGCTTTCTAGGTCTGTACGGCGCCATCATGAGGACTGGTAAAATGAAGGACATCACTCAGTTCGACGCTGAATTTTTTGGTTATCCCCCTATTTTGGCTGAACGTTCTGACCCGCAACAGAGAATGCTGCTAGAAGTTGTTTTTGAAACAATCATCGATGCTGGTAATATTAAATATAGTAATAATTATTACGAAATTGTTTTATTTTATTTTCATTAAATTATACATACTTTTAAGTGTTATAATACATAATATTCACTTTTGTTTATCATTCTGTTGCACACTGCATATGTAGTAGAAGATGTTTTTTACTTACGTTCATAGGCCCAGAAAAATATGTCGTGATAACTATAATTTTAAACAATATAGATTTTACTATATATTTAATAATTAATAATATACTTAATAGTTATCTAGTACCTATCTAATATAGGTATACAGAGTTACATACAAGATGAAATATTATATGATAAATTATATAATAAATATCAGATTACTCAAATTGAAGTGTTAGCATTTTCTATATATAACCAATTAACCAAAATATATCTTATGACATCATTCTTTAACAAAAATTTACTTTTTTTTTATCTGAATAAAAATTTATACATTTTTTTTAATGCTGCTAAATTGGAAGATTAAAATTGTATACTATCGAAAGGACAAAAGTTATTACTTAATTATTCTAATTATATAAGAAGCATAATATAACTATAATAACTGTTCAGTTGGTTATTACTGTGTGCATATATATAATTATAATAATTTATAATACCGATATTATCAATACATAATATGTCCGGCTTATTTTTGCAATTATTCATAATTCATTATTTGAAATAAAAAAATATAACTAATCATAAAAAATATTATATAAATAATTCTTACATACAACATTTGCTATTAGCTGTGAATTGTAATGAATGTTTGGTTGTCTATTATACACACATTGCTGGCTTAGTCTTTCTGCCCCGTACTGTACATATTATTTATACAAAATATTTTCAATTGTTATAATAATTTATTCAGGACTTCATCCCATGGCATTGAAGGGAACCCGTACTGGAGTCGTAGTGGCTTTATCATCAAGTGAAACTTGCGATTGGTGGTCCAGAGACCCCGAAAAAATCAATGGATACGAATATTTAGGTACTTCAAGAACAATGTGCGCTAACCGCGTGTCGAACTTTTTCGATTTAAAGGGTAAACTATAAATATTATGCTTCATTAAATGGCGTGATACGGTGTTTACGGACATTTATTGATTTCCAGGTCCTAGTTATTCAATAGACACGGCATCTTCTACCAGTCTGATTGGTCTCCACCAGGGCTTCAAACTCATCCAAGACGGCGTTTGTGACAACTGTGTCGTATGCGGTGTCGACCTCGTAATGAATCCCGTTGTATCGCTCATGTTCCAACATTTGAACATGTTGTCACCAGGGGGCAAGTGCCGTTCATTCGATGCCGAAGGTATATCGAATATCCTTAAAATAAATACAAACCATGCGCACGTCAGTGTTCCGACAAATAACCGTTACGCCGGAAGCATGCGATTATATAATAGGATCTGTTGACCATTAGTTTTCCATTGTTCTAACAGGTGACGGATACGTAAGATCAGAAGGAGCAGTCGCCGTGCTGTTACAAAGAGCCAAAAACGCTAAGCGCATTTACGCTGGTATATTGAACACTGGCAGCAACGCCGACGGTTACAAAGACGAGGGCATCACCTTCCCATCGCGAGAAATGCAAATCTCTCTGTTCCGACAAGTCCAAGATGAGGTTGGTGTCAATGCTACTCATATGGCTTACATGGAAGCTCACGGATCTGCTACTAAAGTAAGTTTTGTCTAAATAATTACCTATTTATTTGTGATGAACATAACGATAATGTTACCTTTACGATATTATTTTATACATTACCGATTATACTTTAACACTTATACTCTTATAATAGAATAACTAGTAATAGAGCGTAATGTTTGTTAATCGTAAGCATTCGTTAATGGCGTTACTATATCCTTTTACCTTATATTATGTCATCAATGCGATTGCTTCTCCAGGTGGGTGATCGTCAAGAAGTCGGTGCGATTGTTGACGTATTTTGTCAAGGTAGAACTTCTCCGCTTCTGATCGGAGCACTTAAGTCTAACATGGGGCACGGAGAACCAGCTTCAGCATTGTGTGCTGTAATTAAGGTCCTTGTAGCTATGGAATGTAGACTCTTGCCTCCCAACTTACACTACAAAATACCAAACCCGGACATTCCGGCCTTAGTAGATGGAAGATTAACCGTTAGTAAAAAAAAAAAAATGACAACCGTGCAAAATTGTTTGAGTTATTTAATATTCAATTACTTTTGAAGGTCGTTGAAAATGTAGTTCCATGGGATGGTGGTATAGTAGCAGTGAACTCTTTTGGAGTAGGAGGTGCCAACGGACATTGTTTAATGAAGTCGTATACCAAGAAGAAGCAGGATTTACCAAAGCTCGAAGAAACGTTACCTAGATTAGTGGCTGTGTCGGCCAGGAATGAAAGCGCCATCAAATTCATGTTACACAGAGTACTGATTTACAATGATTCAGAAAGCTTCCGAAATATTTTGATAATAATTGTTGTGTTTCGTATTAGATTGATCAAATGCCTAGAGACAAAGAATTTTACGCTTTATTGTACGGAGTCCACAGCGAACAAATTGTAGGTCACAAGTACAGGGGGTACATATTATTCAATGGGATGTACGATAAAACACAACAATTCAAAGTAAGAAAAACCAAACCCAACGAAAAATGTATGACAATACGCTACTAATACGATTCTCTACCGTGTGTTAGGAATACATCGGCCAAAAGAAACCAGTCGTGTTTGTTTTACCGGGAGCATCCACCAACTGGGCTGATGTGGGTAACCAATTGCAAAAATTACACATATTCAATGAGTCTATTGCAGAAAGTGCAAATGTATTACAAAAGAAAGGATTTAATTTATACTCTGTGTTGCAAACTACAGACGCCGTGACATTACAAGATCCATTGTTATCGGTCGTAGCTTCAACTGCAGTACAAGTATGAGTTTATTATTATTTGGTGCAATTATATATTTTAAAGAATTTTTATTATTCTGCCATTTGATTATTTCAGATCGCTCTTTTGAACGTTCTTGCACATTTGAAAATATCACCTTCCTACATCGTAGGAGAATCATTTGGTGAACTGGCGGCTGCTTACGCTGAAGGGGTGTTGAGCGCAGAAGAAGCTGTATTATCAGCTTATGCTATTGGAAGTGCATTAGCCGAAGCAAAAATTACTCCATCTCAAAACAGTAAATATAATTATTATATAACTATAAATAATTATCTGCTAACATTTACTTATAATATTTTTATTAACATTCAGAACCTGCATTGTCTTCTCAAGACGTATCAAAAATATCCAGACAGATTCAGTCTGTTTTACAGTCCGTGAGTTTTCAATAATTATCTTAAATATTTTTTTACTTAAAATAATTAAAAACAAAAATTATCTGTGAATAATGGTTTATCTTTGAAATTTTGTTTGACAACAGATTATCACCAAACCAAGGACACTTTCTGCTCGTTGGTTGAGTGCTTCCCAATCATTAGGAAGCCAATCAGTATCCTCATCATATTTTGTTGATAGTTTAGCCACTCAATTGACACTTGAGGTGTGAACATGTGATATGATTATACTTATTATAGTATTTAAATCTCAGTTGGCATTCTCTTAATTTTGTTTATTTTATAGGATTCATTAGTGAAATGTCCAGTCGATGCAATCTATATTCAAGTACTGGCTCAATCACAAACTGACAATTACTTTGCAAATAATCTAAACACTGATGCCGTTCACGTAAATCTAATTAAAGATACTAACGATTCGTACAAACAATTATTATTAAGCGTTGGAGAGTAAGTACATCAAAGAAATTTTTGAAAAATTAAACCATGTTTTAATATTTTAACACACGTTTATTTAGCTTATTCAACAATGGTCTTCAGCCTCAAATTGAGCACCTTTATCCACCCGTCAAATTCCCAGTATCTGCACGTACTCCGATGATTCAATCATTAGTCGAATGGGATCACTCTGTTAAATGGAACGTCATTCAATTCAGTGGCCCTGTAATATACATAAATATTTTATAAGAATTTGAAGTTGGATTCGAAGATTAATTATTTCTTTGCTTATGTATTATAATATAGATTGCATCAAAATCTGGTTCAGTTACATTAAAAGTCGATGTCAGTTCAAATGAGTACAGCTTTTTAAAAACTACTAAGATAGATGATTTACATATTTTACCTTATGCTTCTTATTTGGTAAGTTTGAACAAAATTCATTTATTTTAACAATTTAAAAATAAATTCACACATTTAAATAACAGGCACTAGCTTGGAAAGGTTTCGCTAATTTATTACAACGTGAGCCACAAGAACTTACAATTGTCTTTAACAATGTGGAATTTTTAAGAAAAACAATAATTCCCGTGGAAGGTAAGTGTTGACGATAAACGGTAATTTGACCAAATAATGTAACTTGCTAATCGATTTTCTTTTAGGTCAACTTATATTTGTTTTAAGCGTATTGGCTTCAGGAGAATTTGAACTCAAAGAGTCTAATGAAATTATAGCTTCAGGGCAAATTAGATCATCAGAAACAGTAGATAAAGAACTATTAAATTTGATACCATCTAAAACGAAATCGGGCAAATTTTTACCATTAAAATCAGCCGACGTTTATAAAGAATTGCGTTTGAAGGGGTATGATTACAAAGAGCCGTTTAGAGGCATCAAATCTATTGACAATATAGGTAACTACAAACTGTTTACATTCATAAATATACTAATAACTTGGTAAATTATGATGGTTTATACTAGTATATAAATTTAAGCAAAATATAATTAATTGATATTTCAGGTAGTGGTATGATTTAGTAAATTTATGTATTGTTCTAGGATACAATGCCCAGGTATCTTTTGATGGAAATTGGTTCACATTTTTGGAAAATCTATTCCAAATCCCGTTATTCCAATTGGATAGTTATAATTTATTCGTTCCAAAATTCATTAAAAAAGTAGTTATCGATCCTTCGAAACAACAAAAGGAAGCTGAAAAGTCATCGTATGGTAATACATTTCTCAATTACTTTATGATCAAATAATTAAAATTTGTTTTATTTACTCGAATAGTTATCCCAGCTACTTATTACAAGTATGTGGATGTTATTAAGGCCGGAAGTGTTGAAGTTAGAGGATTACAATTGGAACAAGTTCCAATGAGAAACAAAGGACAAAAAGATCCTAATTTAGAATTTTACACTTTCCAACCATACGTTTCTGATAAGGTAAACAGTATATAATATTATAATATTCTTAACATATAACGTGATCTGTTTTTAGCCAACGATTTATGCTTTGGACACATGTGTTCAATTAGCTTTAGAAAATAGCGGTGGCGCTTTCAAGTTGAAGGTTGCCGAGATTGGAACTGGTAGAACATTGGAATCACTGTACGCCAAGTCTGTCCTAAATGTAATCAACACCGAGCCCATGCCCAGTGTTAGTACAATTTCAAAAAAAAAAAAAAACATTTCTCATTTGACTCAAAATTAATTACATTTAAATTGTCTTTAAAATGCATCTATTTCAACAGGCGGAAGTTACAGTTTTCACTAACACACCAGCATCAATTACAGAGGAACTTGAAGAGTTTGGTGTTCGAGTTACTGAGAAAGACGTGTTCAAGCCAGAAGCAATTGATTCGAACTGTCATTTAGTGATTGCTGTCGACCAATTGAACAATTCTGTATTGGTCAAAAATGCAATCGACAGTTTAAAGGCTGGCGGCTGTTTGTTGCTCGTTGAAAGCAAAAAACCAACTGAAAAACAACTTAACTCGACTGGATTAGAATTAGTGGCTAACTTACAATCACAAGATAACAAGACATTTGCTCTCCTCCGGAAGGTTAGTAACAATGATAATTATAATAAAAACAAATTTGAAATATATTGTAACTGTATGTATGACTATAGAATGTGACCTTGTCCACACCGACTGTAGTTAATATCATTGGCAAAGACTTTTCTTGGATCGAAACGCTTAAATCAGCACTCCAACAGTCTGAACAAGATAATAAAAACGTGCTTTTAGTTAGCCAAGGTGTCGAGTACTCAGGAATTTTAGGTTTGGTGAACTGTGTTCGTTTAGAACAAAACGGAAACGCATTGAGGTGACGTATACTTACGATGGTTTAGATTTGTTGCTGTTTTACAATACTTATGTTTTAACTCCTGTTTAAACGCAGATGTCTCTTCATCGAAGACCCTAAAGCACCCACGTTTTCCCTGTCATCCGAGTTCTACCAAAAGCAATTGAAAAAAGATTTACTGGTCAACGTGTACCGCAACGGTATTTGGGGTAGCAATCGTCATTTCTTGTTAAAAGATCAGGTCTACAACGTAGCCGTACCAAAAGAATACGCGTATATAGCACCTAAGAAAGTCGGCGACTTGTCAACATTAAGCTGGATTGAGGGTCGTCTACAATACTTCAAGTAAATAAGAAAAAGAAATGGATAACAAGGCGATATTCACAATTCCTGTTTCAATTGTATTTTTTAGACCCCAGGACTACCCGGGTCGAGAGTTGTGCACAGTGTACTACGCACCGGTTAACCATATGGACGTGCTATTTGCCGACGGTTCATGGCTTCCGTTCTTCAACGCAGACACTGCAAACCAAGGTGCTTATTTAGGCAGAGAGTTTGCCGGCCGCAACGCTAAAGGTCAAAGAGTATTTGGTTTGGTGTCAGGCAGCGCTCTTGCCACACACGTGTTAGCTGAAAATGCAACTTTGTGGGACGTTCCCGAAAAATGGACTCTTGAACAAGCGTCTACGGTTTCCGTTGCACACGTCCTAGTAAGTTAAAATTAGGTACCGCGATTATAATTAAGATTATTTAATACTTCATTATAAACACCGCAATTGTAATGAACTGACAAGATCAGATATTAACTAGAAATAGTTTTTATCTACTTTTGACGCTTAATAAATAATAATACTTTAAATAATTCACCGACAGCAGTTTAATACTACTTTACAATATGAATAATTAACCTCTTTTTCAGGCCTACTACGGACTATTTGTACGTGGAAAACTCCAAGCTGGTGAATCGGTATTCCTTAGCTCCGGAACAAATTACACAGTCTTAGCCGCTCTTAACATCTTACAAAACAGCAATGTAATAGTGTACGTTTCAGTGGAAAATGAATCTCAAAAGAAATATCTACAGCAGAATTATCCTAAGGTTAGTTATAAATACGGTACACTGTAATATATCATACAAGAAATAATGTGTTTTAGATCCCGAAAGACAATATTATCAACAGCAAATTTGCAGAGCAAGAAATCCTTGAGAAGACCAGCGGCAAAGGTGTAAATGTAATATTTAACACACTGGAATCCACACCGTTCAAATTACAAAGTTTCATTCACATGGTGTCAGAAAGTGGACGTGTTTTAGAATTCGATAGAAAAAAGCAAGCAATCGAATCCATTGGTACGTATCTATTTGCTTTAAACTGTGAAGTACGTTTAACTTACGTGGAGTCAATTCATAACAGGTGTTACTGGAAATCTAAGGAACATCACCATAGTCAAAATGAACTTGAAATCTTTGTTCCACGGTAAATGTTCTCAGACCGACAAACAAGAACTCCACAAACTTATTGCTAATGGAATCAAATCCGGAGCCGTACAACCATTGCCAACCACCGTTTACACTAGTGAACAAAATTTACAGGACGCTTTCAAGTACTTAATATAATTTTTATAATTTTACTTGATCTAATGCTATTATATTGTTGCTCTAAAATAGTGTGACTGTAAGTTTCAACTATTACGGTAAAATTGTACTGAAGATTCGTGACGAAGAATCGAAAAAAGTTGTTGTCCCAGCACAGAAAAAAGTTATGGCCGTACCAAAAACGTTCGTTGATCCAGAGAAAACATACGTCGTAATTGGTGCGTTCAATTTGTTTACTTATATTTTTATTAAACTTTTAGCGTTTTTTTTTTATTATTATTTTGTTTTTTATTATTATTTAGGTGGTTTGAATGATTTTGGTCTACAAATGGCCAACTTCTTAGTGTCTAGAGGTGCGAAGAAGTTAGTTTTGGTTTCTAGCACCGGAGTCTCCTCCGGATTCCAATCGCTTTTCATAAGAAGATGGAACGAAAAGAATGTACAGGTAGTTATTGTAGACTACGACTCTGCGAAGCCGGGCGTGGCCGAAACATTGCTGGTTGAAGCCAACAAATTGGGACCCGTTGCCGGAATATTCCAACTGGAAGCCGTTGCACACACAACCACAGCTTCGGACTTGTCTGCTGCTGATTTCCAATCAATATTCCGCCAGAAAGTTGAGTCTACTATAAATCTCGACGTAGCTTCTAGAAAACTATGTCCACAACTCGAAAACTTCTTCGTATGGTCGTCGGGTGCTTCCGGTCATGGTACAGCTTTTAACGCCAATTATGGTTACGCTGACGCGGCTTTGACTAGATTATCCGAAGCTCGACAAGCCGCCGGATACCCATCGGTAAATTCCGTTTATTTTATTTTGGACGAGATCACCTTGTAGTATACTTGTCGTGGTCAGCTCATTATTTAACAACTATGTATGATTTTTAATGTATGATTTAACTATATGCGATTTTAAAATTCTAGACTGTTGTTGAATGGGGAGCTATTGGAGATGTAGGTCCATTGTTGGACGTATTCGATGACAATGATGCAGTGGTCAATGGTACAGTTCCTCAAAGGATTGCGTCGTGTTTGGACGTTGTTGACAATTACATGCACCAACCGTATCCTGTCCTTTCAAGTTCGGTTATTGTAGAGAAACAAATATCCAATGTCGAAGCTGTATCGGCTGGGCCCATTGACGCCGTTGCAAAGGTTTTAGGTAAAGTAGAGATAGATTCGTGCATTACACCCACGTTGAGATTACTGACTTTCGGACCGTGAACATTCGATTACAGGTATTAAAGACCCAAAGAATGTATTGGGTACATCCACGCTGACCGAACTTGGTATGGACTCATTGATGGGTACTGATATCAAACAAGCTCTCGAACAAGACTTCAACATTGAATTGAGCGCTAAAGAAATCAGAGAATTGACATTCGATATTCTCAAAGAACTTAAATCTAACTCATAATACAATCGTTACAACAAAGTAAGTATTTTATTGCCTTATGCTTATTCCTACTATAGTATTATTATTTTTTTTTTTTTGCAGTTTGCAGTATGCAGTTTGCTGTTGTTTTTTAAAAATCCTCGTGAACTGATGTTATCTGCAGTAGTTCTTGTGCTATTCAATCAATTATATTTTATTAAATATTTAATTTATTTTATTATAGCATACAGTTAAAAATAAATAAATAACTATATTGGCTCTTAAAAATGTATTTTACTATTTTTCGTACTACCTTTACACATATCTAATAATAATGGATTTTGAAACACGTTGATTTTCTCAATCATATTTAGGACCTGATCGCGTATAACCGTACGTACCAACTACTCTCTTCTGTGCACATAAAATAACACCTCTGTCGAGGTTTCGACGCTTCTACCACGGTGAAATAGGTACGCGTATAATAATATAGGTACAATATGACTTTGAGATTGCGTGGACTTTCAATCGGACTGTTTTCAGTCGGGTCTCGTTTCAAAAGAGTATTTTACAAGAACCGTGTGGAGGAGTCGGCCAAATGTTTGGAAAGTCGCACTACCCGCGTGGAAACACACTCGCGTAATAATAATCATACAAACTCTCTGTTATTATTAATAAGCGCGCGTATATATACGTACAATGGAATTGATCGCGGTAACCGCAGCTCGACAACAGCAATAATGTGGTACACTAATATTGTACACCTTTGCGCGCCGGATACGTGTAAATTAAGCGCGTTTCGCGTTATAAGACGGCCGATCCGAGGACATATTATTATATGGAAAACGTGTGCGTACAAAGGCAACAATATATTATATTATTACAACATCATAGCCAGTGCAGCGGGATAGGACGACGGGGGGGGGCTCAATTTTTCCTACTTCCTCCCACCAAGGATTCCCGAGCCGAGTCAGTCGTACTACTACTGCAACTTTACTGTCTACTACACCTATAACGCGCACACGCACACACACATGTTCAACTGTTACTTCAATGCACCTATTATAGTGTAACAAGCACGACCCGCGATTACTATATTGCTGCGAGCTCGCGACGACGGTTCTTTTCGGTCGGGCGCCGCAGCAGCAGTAGTTCTTTATCCGCGGGAAACGTGCGAAAGTCGCGACAAACGTTATTGTGTAAAATAGTAAATCGTTTTAAAACGACGATGACGGTGATAATACAATATTAACAAGGTTTTTCGTTGCGGTGTGGTTTTTTTTGTTTTTTGTTTTTCGCCTGAAAGCTACCTATATATTATATTATAGAGTTTGATGACAGAAACATGACGATCGCGATCCACGTCGAAAACACCGTGTGAACAGCGCCTACGGACTATTCGCGGACCATTTCGTGACATCCGCCCGACGAAAAATAATTTATTATTGTAATAATATCACAAATAAAACCGACAACGACGTTTGTACGGAAACCGCGTCCCTCGCCTAGGTCGCAATAATGTTCGTGCCGGACAGACCTGAACGATAATATCCCGTTTCGCCGCCACCTCTACTGTATCCTCCTCCTCTCGAGTGTTGTACGAGAAACGGTGCGCGCACGTAAGTAAAACGAGACAAATGTATACGGACGGGAAATGACGTTAAATTTGTCCACTGACCACTACGTCAAACGGTCCTCCGCCGGTCACTGTTAACCGTTAAGTTAGCATATGTATTGTAACATACAGGACACACGTATTTGTGCGACACAAAATATTATTATATTATTGTCACGCGCACATTATATTATAACTGTATGTGGCATAAAATTGATTGGTCATTTTTCTTCCTCTACAGTCGAAGCGAACGGTTAAGCAACCCGTGTGCTAGACGATCAAAGGTGTTTCCGACAAACATCGCACTACGATCAATGATCGTAAAGTATAAAACATTTACACTAACAAAGAAATAATTACGTATTGTATACAACTAATCCATTGATCGTTTATAACACGTTGCGGTAACATGTATATAGTGGTATGTATACTTACTCTGAAATGAGGACGTCATATGGGTTACCACCAAGTAATATTAGCATTGAAGTGTAATCTTTGTTAGCATCCGCAAAAATGTAATTGTTCGCAATCATATTATCTATACCCGTATTTAGAGCCACGGATTAAGAATTAACATATACCTTACTATACAAGGTTGAAGAATGTTATGATGATATCAGGAAATCTGAATTGTAAGGCATCCCTCCATTTATCTTGAGCCATTTCGACCACTGTACGTACACATTCTAATTTGAGGACGAATTTATTCAATTTTTTTTTCTTTTTGTTCATTATTCACCAAAACTGCAATTACAAAATGAAATAGTACACGTGATTTTTGATTCTTATTTATTTTCTTATACCTCTCGATGCACCTACACTCATATTTATATAGAACCAAAAAATGTTTTGATCACAACATTTGAACATACAAATGATTGTGGTAAATCAAATTTCTACTAATCGTTTACATTTATTACGAACAAATTGCTCGGACGGAACTGTGCTCTATTATTAGAACTGATCATTTATCCAACGGTTCCGGAACTGTCTTCGTCCAAGCCTCCTTAAAAAAACAATAAAATGATCACGCCTTCTATGCATAAATAAAGTCAAATAAGACATAAGACACAGATTACAATAATTAATTTACTCTAACACTATTTAAATATTCAAATTTGTTCACTTGTATTACAAAGTGGTCTAAAAAGTTTTTTACCGCATCTCCCCCTTTAACTAGTCGCGTCCCTCAAGGTATGCCCGCCTTGCAATTTAGAAATCGAAGATAAGTGTATTTAAATGCGCGCATAAAAAGGTATAATAACCATAGGAATGTGAATGGGCTTAAACTTCAATTCTGTTTCAATTGCACCTTGGACGAACAGTGTATTTTATTATAAACGTTAATGTTTATTTCTTCTGCCATAACCGAATGATTCCACTGCATAACAATATATAAATGTGTAGCATTTCGAAATATGTTTGTGTGAATTTTTCAACGATTTTTCGATACATAATGTGGATACTTCGTATGTATAAACAGTCAATGCAAAGAAGACCGAGGTTGTGTGCAACGAAATGTAACCGCACAAAATACATATATATGCCACGCGTTGTATTGCAGTACATATCATTATACCTAGGTAAAAATGTCACAATATACGACATACGTGCAACACACGCGTATTAGTATTTTTTATTCTAACCTCAGTCGGTAGTGGGTCGTTTTCGTCGTCATCAAAGTCTCGAATTAGGTATTAAATTATGGTATTATTTAGGTATTATTTTAATAATTGCATAAGTATTATTTTTATAACATTATAATGATATACGATACGATGTTGCTTCGTTCGCGCGGCTTTTGTTCGTTGCGTATTACATCAAAAACGTTATAATATATGTGGGTAATACGTATATATACGAATTTTAACAGAAAAAATTGTAAATTTTTTCATATGTGGAAATTAATTGATTAATTTTCAACTCGTGTTTGTTGTATTATTCTATGCGCAAGAAAACTAGAGATATTTCTGGTATAGTCTTCACGATTTCATGTTAACATATATGTATTGATGAAAAAGATTATTATATCGCGAACTATTAATTTTTATATTTTATTTTTTGAAATAGCTTCCGGGAAAGTCGATACGTGGTTGTGCCCAAGATTTGAGTCCGACATTGCATCGCGTAGTAGAGTATATTATATCATATACGTTCACGTACAGAGCGTAAAGCAGCGTTTTTTAAACTGTGTTCCGCGAAACGTGAGTGCTTTTTTTCAACATTTTTGGGAAAATTACTTTAAAAATCTAACTGAAGATTAGTTGAACCTAATGGAGGAAAACATTTTTTGTATTATAGAGGTAAAAATATATTACAAAAAAAAAATAAAAATAATAGTATTCATAATAATATGTATGGTATAGTCCAGCGTTGCAAGAAAAATGTAGTAACCATTAGTAAAATTAAAGTAATTTAAGTATATAAGTCCTGTATGGTATTATTTAAAGTATATTTATAATTAAATGCAGTACACACATTATTTTTATATGAAATTATTATTATTTTTAATTTTATTCTAACATAATTCAAAAACGCTGGCATAGAGACATACACGCGCGCACGAATACTCGCCTCGATAAAACTCCTGCTGGCTGCTGCAGTATAATAATTGCACTTGATGACTTTCGCTTTTTTTTTTTTGCTAGTCGATTTGCGAACACCTATCTACGTATATCCACTTATATTTCACTGCCTTGCATCATCGCAATACCACTGTGTACCGTGTACGTACATATTGACAAGGATGACTGTTGGAATACCTACCGAGAACAAGACCTGCAATATTCTATTACCTACATTACCGCGGTATGCTTATATGCTACACTTTTCCGTGTTTTAGCCGAAACAAAATTGTACGGTCCTCCCGCGAAATCAAGACAGGACATGATGACGTTCGTACGCTTGAAGTTGACCACTTGTTGCCTATAAACATCGTATTGTTCACGTCACAGGTCTATTTTTTTACATATGAACCGTGGCCGTATTACATCAAACCTAGTCATCGTCCATATTGTACAGGACGGTATAATGATTATGGGCTATTATGGCTACTACTATATGGATGACAGATATCACTTCATACACGATGTGTATACGGCCAAACGGTCAAAGATAATCGAACACGACAAACACAAACAGTGTTGAACTACTTATCGTACGGCGGAAGACATAAGCGCAAAATGATATAAGAAAAAAAAAGTCGTACCGTACAAAAGTACCAAAATCCTAGGTGCCTGTATGTATTAACTATATTGTTAAAAAAACTCCAAACGTTTAATTTTAATCGACAAATTTATTATCAGATTACGGTAGATTGTCACATACTATAATGTGAGCAGTTTTGTGTTATTTGTGTTAACATATTATTGTTAGTAGGTACCTACTTCGTAAGCGTTATTCGTGTAAGCTTCATGTAGTACACAATTTTACTAAAACTCAAACAAATAAAGAGGTTGTGTGCATTATACTTATGAGTAAAATATAGATTTTTGCGAGAAATGGCCTATTGAAATGTGTCATTAAAGTGAACAAAAAAAAAAAAAAAAATGTTTTGTTGAAATAGAGATAAATTAAGAATCGAAAATATCAACCATGCTTATGTCATACAGCCCTTATATAAAATGTGTTGAATATTGGGTTGGCGCTTATGTCCTACAAATTTTATCGCAAATGATAAGTCAGTTTTGCACTTTTGACGTTTGTCAAAGTGTCATACACCTTTATAAAAGTCGCGCCTGGCTCAATGGATGTGTAGTGTATTTTACTATTATGACATATTAGCGGATAAAATCCGATAGATCGGTTTAAAATCAGAAAACCCACAATATAATAGAGCTGATGTATACACAGACGGTACAGAGGGAAAGGTAGTATGGTAATATAGAGTACGAGCACGTGATGAAATCGCATACTTTGAATATTTAAACGAATTACGAAACCGCGATATTAATATATTGTACAGGAGAACGCGCGTATAACACTATTCATCTATTGATAATATAACCATGCTAGTTTTACAACACGAGTTCTAATAAAATGTGCACGACGTGCAGTACAGCATAATACTCGTATGTCTAAGCGAGTTCGTTTTTGTGATAAATTAGCAAGTATGAAATAATTCAAATAACTCATATAACTATTCTTGTTTCTCAACAACCGTACTTATAATATGAAATTTTTAATTATTTTCTTGTTGGCTAAATTATTATTGGCGAGATATTTTCGGGTTTCAACTGAATGTGTGTAATCTCGCAGAAATTGTAATTCTATTTTTAATGGAATCGAAATATTTGTCTTCCGATATTCCTAGATATACTTGCAATATTATGTTGTACATCACATAATTTATAAATCATTCGTACCACATAACCACGTAATAGGTAGAATACATTTCATAATTTGATTACTTCTTATTAGAGCCGTTTTCCTTATCACACTTGTATTTATCCATGTTCTATACATGTTATGCCATGAACCCATTTATTATTAACAAATTATATCCGAACACGTGGCCCCAATATACATCTTAAAAATCAAGAATGTATTAAAATGTATAACTTGTATAATATATTGCCATGTTAAAAAAACCATGTATCAATGTTCAATACGATAACTCCAAGTATACAGTGGTTTGTGCGTGATTTCGTGAATACTTTATAGGTGTTCGAAAAATGTCCGATCCCTACATCCTATAATTTACACTTATTTATGTCTAATACGGGTAGTACAAAAGTTCACAAAATTTCATCAAATAATAACGATACCGAATACGTTCTCTGTGTACAGACGACTGAAATCATAGTGTAGTCATTGACTATAAATAGTAAATATTATTTATAATCAATGATATAGTGTTCGTATACATCTGATCGAAATCAATAACTTAATTTAAAACAAATAAAATTATCTAACAGCCAATACTGCGATTTAAGACGTAAGTACTGGGCATAGGTATAGCAGTACTAGTAACGACTAAAGAAAAAAATCGTTGAAACGGTATTGATTGTAAGTAAATAACTACAAACATTGTCTGTTTGACCGTTTACCAAAATGTTATTCAAATTTAAACACAATGACAGTGCATTAACCGCATGTCCACGATAAACCTAAAGCATATTATCTGTGTCGACTGTATACGATGAAGACCAATGAAAATCCACTGCGCTCGAGTATTTTTTTAATTTTGTCTATTAGAGCTTTCAGTAACAACTATTATAGCTCGACGATTATTACAATTTATACTTAATATATAATATCATAGTCATAATCTAAATAATAATATAAACAATTTTCAGTAATTAATATATGAAATAAAAAATAAATAGATTGTACAATTAGACTAATATACAATAACTTAATATGATATAATATATACTTGATTATACTTGATCATATACCTACATAGCATGCGTGATTTATAGCGTTATATAAACAGATAAGATAAATTTAGGAAAAATTATACAAAAATAATAATTTTAGATAAAGTTTTCGCGCTTGAGTATTATACTGATTTAAAATTTAAATAATATGCTCTAAAGTTTAGATTCTAAACAATGCCCGTCATATACATGCATATTGCATGGCGTCCACACGCGTTGATTCATAAACTTCACATCTGTGAATCTTGATACAGATAGCCATATAGCCACTAAACGCATTGCGTGATAATAATATTATAAAAAATAGCTAGACTAATAGCTAAAATAGCTAAGCCTATAGGTACGCTTCGTTGTGTCTGTTCACCGTCTGCTATGATATACGCGGCCAAAACCCAACAATTAATTTGGATACTATTTTTTTTTATATATATATATACATACGACAGAATAAAAATGAGCGACAAAACGTCAGAGCCGGCTGTCGAGGAAACAGTGTGCGGCATTGGGTTTTTCAAGCCTAAATGGCTTCAGGTGATGGCCAGCAAAAAAATATATGTGATCATATACGGGCTGTTGGGATTCAATCAATTCATGTTGTCTTCGTACTTCAACGGTACACTGACCACAATGGAGAAAAGATTCAAGTTTTCTAGTCAAATGAGTGGTAGGTAAAATGTGTATAACCAATGAATCGAGTCATCGAAAATAACATCGTGAAAACATTTTTTTAACCTGATTTCATCATCGCTTTTAACAATCGGAAATAAATCGCTGTTTAAAACGCGCATTATTTACACGATCAGTGATTATAAACCTGGATATCCGAACTAAAATTTACTAGTATGACTTTGTACAACACATTGTCTCCGAGCCGAGTTCGGCGTAATAATCAGTTTTAAATTTATGTTAATCTTGCAATTTATTCTCCTATACGATTTTAGGATCATTATTTAATCCAATGAGGTACAAACTAAGTGTCCATACGTAAACATTATAATATATAGGTATCATTTCAAGTACTTGGGACCTGTTTTCGCTCATATCGTTCCTAATCACGTCTTACATGGCTGGTAAAGGACATCGGACTCGATGGTTGGCCATCGGTTCAATGGTCGTTGGTCTATCTTGTTTTGTCCGTCTCTTACCACACATTATTTACGGGCCGGGCGAAGAGGCCCTTCAATACACCGTCGAGTATGGCAGCAACGTGAATTCGACTTCGTTACTGAGCAACATGACAAGTGAGTGCTGAAAAATAGATTTTTTGTAAACGTATCGTATATGATGCAAAATGATATATATATAATTATTATAATTTTGGTCTTTGGATTCAGGAAGAGTTTTGAAATCAGTCAATGTTACGCATAAAATACACTATTAGGCTATTTAAATATTATAAAAACGTTTGACTGTTTGTGTTCTTAAACTGTGTATAGACTTTTTTTTAATTTATTTTTTGAAATTTTGTGTCAACAAATAGTCTCGACAATGATTAAAATACAGACTATAGATCATTTGATTTTAAGCCCATGCAAACACACCATTAAGAAAGTGTTACGTATAGGCAATTATCCATCTCAGTATCTCACAGTTTGTCTTATTTGGAAGTAGTCAATGATTAGCAGTACGTGTATACCGCATATGTAGTCCAAATACACTCCACCCCCGCATTAATGTACATTTCTTACCGGTTTATTACAAACACAAAAACTTTTCGTCTGGTAGCAACTATGGGCATTACAATAGGCTTTACATGAGGCTTGAGAAGTTTTCTCATAAAACGATCCCTCGGTGACCACTCGTATACAATTGTTTTCTTTTCTCGTTTCATTGTTTATTTCATTTAAAAAATGTATATTGTTGTTTGCCACGATCGAGTTGACACGGAATAATGATATTAGTATACTAACAATAAAAATAAAATAAACGTTTGGCGTGTATTTAATGTTTGCGTATTATAACACAAAAAGAACAAAACGACAAGATTTGCGACGCCGAACTGTTGATCGACAATTGCAAAAACGAACAGGGATGGAACTTGGCGGTTTTGCTATTGTGCGCGGCGAACGCAATACTCGGCTTAGGCGGTTCTCTGTACTGGACGTGCGGCGCCGCGTACCTGGACGACAACGTGCGCAAGAACGCGGTGCCCATGCTACTGGGTAAGTCTATGGACATATAGTATGATTTTGTCGCGCGCGAAAGGAACGCGATGTTCATTTATTCGTATTGATGGCTTAACGATAAATCAACATTACAGCGAATTCGATCATTTATCTTACAATAATGAGATTCAATTAGAATAAAATATAATAAAGATGTACGACGTGATAAAATATTATAGATTCAAATATAATAATAGAACAATATCACGAAAACTGTATGGTATCTAACTGTAAAATGACTAGTATTCGATTATTGCACCATCTTTGTTTCTACAACTGCGTTCACTTTCCTCGAACAACCTCCAGACTCTATGTCTTCATAGTCCTACGCTATTTATTAGCTTTGTTCGTTTTGAAAAAAAAGTGTACACTAATGAATTAGTGTAGTATCTAGGTTAAATGTAAATGGTGTGATCAAGGTGTGGTATTTCAAAACAAACGTTTTTGGTGTAGATTAGCTAACTGATAATAGTATTTATATTGATAGTTATTATAAAATATAAATTTGGCCATAAAATATTTTCATGGTTAAAGCACAAATTATATGAATATAATCCATGGTTAAAGTTTTAAAAAAAAACATGAAAATCAGGATTGTAGACGAAATGTATTCAAAAATTTAATCAACTATTAAATGATATGAAGTATGTGTTGTAAAATATATATACCACTATAATAATTTTGTCAAATAAGCTAATATTATATATAAAAGAAACATTTGTAAATATATAAAAGTATTATATAACATATCTAACGTAAGCATATTAATTTT
>JAIPRK010001623.1:0-51765 GCA_025469195.1 Chaitophorus viminalis
TGTTTAAATCTGATGAACATATGCAAAAGGTACGACATTCTCTTCTACAGAGGAAAACTGCATTAGAACAAACAGAAAAAATAAGACGTATTCGACAAGAAAAGAAATTGGCTAAAGAAAAACGTGTTGCAGCTGTACAAGAAAAACATAAACAAAAACGTGAACTTAATGAAAATATTAAAAAGTTCAGAAAGGGCTTAAGAAATGACTTAGACTTTCTAGAAACGGATAATGGAAAAAAAAATAAAAAACAAGATGGTGGTAGCAATGAAAAGAAAAAAAATCTTACAAGGTATTTTAAATATTATTAAATAGTATGATAATTTTTTTTTTGGTTTTAATACAATTTATATTAGATTCTGAATGAGGTTGTATTGATATTTCAATTATGTGTTTTTTTTTTTTCTGTCGTCACATTTAAATTAATAACAAAATGATGAAATTATCAATAAGTTTCAAAATGATCAGGAAAAATCCCAAAAAATAACAGTAAACATTCTTACGTTACACCACATTTTGAATTATTTAAGTATAATAAAATATATCCTAGACTAGCAAAATATCTCCATTCAGAATCTTTATTGTAAACAATATTAGAATAATACCTATCATTACATTCAAATTTAATATACCAATTATAATGACTTGTCCTATGAACGAAATCCACTTCACCCCTTACTGTACAGCAGAGTTAGCCCCTGTCCAATTATTTTTTTACTTTGAAAATAACAGTGTGCAGTTTCATAAACTAACATTTAATTTTTACTTGCAGCTGTTCTATTATATCCATGAATATTATTACATTCAATATATTGATTATTGTAAAATTTCTTCTATAGATCACAACATAAAAGGAAAGGAAAAGATACAAAATATGGATTTGGTGGCAAAAAGAGAGGAATGAAAGAAAACACCACAGAAAGTACTTTTGGTGGCAGTGGAAAAACGTCCAAAGGAAAGAATAAAGGGCGAATTAATAAAAAAAAGAGAATGTCTTCTAAACATTAATAATTTTAAAATATAATACAAATTATAACTTTTTACCTACATAATTGATTCTATATTTCAAAATAAATAAAAACTATGGTTCCTTCAAACAAATGCTGATGCAGAATTGTTTACTTAAAATAATAAAGTATGAAATATTATTATTATTGTAGTTTGCACAGTGTTCTTGTGCTACATTAAACTCTTTTTAACTTATTTCTCATTCCCGTGGTCTACAATCATTTTTTTTTTCATTCACTGTACCATGCATGGTATCCAAATATTTATACTTTATTAAAACAACACCGTTGATCGCGCGATTTGCGTTCTATTTCAACGACTACCATATGTTTTTAGTGTCTGTATGTTATTTTCTTGTGGAAATTCACTATATCGGATTGTACATATACTACATACTAGGTATTATACTATACAATATCATGCATATTTATTATGTTATCGATGTTTTTTATTCTGTAATATATTTTTATTTTCTTGATGTGAGTTAAAAATAAAAACATAAATTAACATTCAAATAAAACTTTGACTTTTACTCATGCATCGTGTAACCAATATTGGCCAACACAGTTCAACTTTTCACCTTGTGTTTGACTTTTGTTACTAATAAGTGTGTGTACACGGTACATTTTCTAGTATATTACACAATAGAAAAATTGAATACTGCGGTGTTGATAACTGGTTTATCTTATCCGCGAATCAGCGTTTCACCGTCACGGTCCAAGTGTATAAGCTAGAGACGCCGGGATGCTAACTACCAAAAGCATAATATGCCTTTAAAAACAATAAGTAAACATTTATTACTGTTTTGTGGGTAACTCCTCGAACGACACTTTTTTTAGTTATCCATAATTTTTAAATAGTTGAAGCAATTTGTTCCACGATTGTGTGGTAATCCACTAGCGTCATCTAGACGTGTACTAATGGCAGGAATGCGCTATGGCTTACATTGAACGGTACAACTTTCGTATTGAATTATTTTGTTAAAATATCTTAGGCGCCAAGATTTTCAAAAATCTTATTTTGAATATTGTATTTAAATATATTTTATTGATTTCATTATTAATGGATGAATTCAGAATACAAATTATATTTTATTATTACAAGTGTATTGTGATTTTAAACTTGGAAATATTTTTAGATTCTGAACGGAGTGATGGAATCTATTGGTTTTACAATAATATGTGTTTTTTTTTTTTTTTGTGTCTGAGAACACAATTTTTGGTAGTAAAAATGCTTCGATTTTCTCAAACAGCAACTTTTCTGAAAGGAAAGATGGTACTTGGGCAAGTCAAAAATCCAAATTTTTTAATACTTTTTAAAAAAATCGAAAAAACGATAAAAAAATTACGAAAAAAACGGGAAATTTTACGCAAAATCTCGTTTTTTACAAACTACATTTTTTAAAATGCTCTAACTCAAAAACAAAAAACCGTAACAACTTGAAATTTTCACCAAATCTTTATATTGGCATTCTCTATACAGAGTTAAGTTTTCAAAGTATTTTGATATATTTTGACTTATTTATAGATAATTTAAATTTTCGTCTTTTGTAAGTTTTTTTTTAAAAATATCTATAAACTTTTTTTGGCTGTCCGAAAACTCTTGAAAATATATTAAAGGATTAAATATAAGTAATACTAATTGTAACTAAAAAATATCAGAGATCGTTTCACTCAAATTTTTTTTATAAGCCCATAAATTTCAAATTTGTATAAAATGTGTCAAAATCATGATAATTTGCAAGTTATTTTGTAGATAAAAATTCATAAAATTTTTTCTGTTTATACTTAAAGTTCAAAATTTTGATACTAGTTTTTCCATAAGCTAATCTTTAAAAATATATAAAAATATTTTTACTGGACCAAAAGGAAAAAATTTTATGACCGTTTGAAATTTAAATTTTTACGAAATTGCATTATAATTCAATTTAAATATAAAATACTATATTATTATATACACATTTTAGACAAACATATTAACTCCGTTCATAATCATTATTCATATACAATGATATCTATCATTGCATTAAAATTTAACAAATCCATTGTAATAATGACCTATCCTATAAATGATGTACACTCCACCCCCAACTGTACTGCAAAGCGAGGCCCATCCGTTTTTTTCATTTTGGTTTAAACCTCGATTGTATTTAACTCACATACTCTTGATTCAATCATTTAAAGCTAATAATTAATTCACCAAAAATGCTGAAACATTACACAAAAATGACCCACAGAGATAAAAAAAACAAGGGCATGGCACCTATAAGGAATCATCTAATGATATGAAAAATTTGTTAAACACCCAACATACGAAAACAATTGGTTTCTTGAGTTCTCGACTCCCTTAGTTGCATTATAAACTTGAATACATGCACAAATACCATTGAATAATCAATCTAGTTATTCGAGAAAATCAATCATTTAACAAGTTAAATACTTAATCCAGTCAATACAATTTCTTTGAGTATTCATCATATTTAATAGTTAAATTAAAGTACTTTCACATTTAGAATGCATAAAACTTATTACTACAATTACTTCATGCCATCTCATTTTTATTATTTAAAATCTACTTATGATTAAATGTAACAGTCAATAAAAATAAAGGATATCATTTAAAAGGAATCAAATCAATGTAATTGCTCATTGGAAAAAAAAACAAGTTATTATTTTCAATGTTTTTATATTTGTCATATATTAAACATAACTATTCATGCATCAACTTTTCTTTCTGTCTTGCCAACTTCTTTTTAGATACTTTCTTCTTATCAGCCTCATCCTTAGGCACTTTAGCAACAAACTTCTGTTTTTCAGCAAGTATTACTTCAATGTGACAAGGTGAGCTCATGTAAGCTGAAAAAAAATTATAAAAATTTTTAATTAATAAACAATGTAAAATAGAATAAAATAATTATTTTAACATTTATGAGGATAATTTGATTTGAAATAAAATATTCAATAAATATTTTAATATTTAACAATAAGGATTGAATTGAATATTATTTAACTAATAATAAAAATTTAAATAAATAACCTAAATAATAGGTATAAGACAACATTGGTGTATTTTTCCAGTCAAGACAGAATATTTCAGTTTCTATGTAAATTGTAAACAAATAGCATATAACCAATGCGTTTTCCATTTACAATAGATGGATAAATTAATCATATACATTGGTGTTTAGTTTAGAATAGTGGTAATGAGGAAAACCATAATAATTGGGTCAAGATTGATAATATTCATCATTGATATAGCAGAATCCTTCAAAATTAAAAATAAAACAAATAAATTCAATAATAAAATTATACATCATTATTCATCCCAATTGAATAGTTTCAATAGAAGTCAACATAATATTTGTGATTATATGGGTTTTAAATATCAAAATATGGTAACTTATCATTTAGAATGTTAAATAACCAATCGATTTCTATAAAATAAAAATGTGAAAATACAATATAAATGTTTAGAATAATTAAAAATTTAACTAGTTGAGCTTTAGAAATGAAGGTTAAACTTCTTGATAGTTATGAATAGCATAAGAAATAAGGTATTTAAACCAATTAATTTCCAATATAAAAATTTATAAAAACACCAATGAATAATGATTATACAAAGATTTGACGAAAATTAACTTTCATGATCTTAAATTTAAATGAAGCAATAACAAATATAATGGTGGGTTGAACCTTGCTGAATTAATAATATGCTCTAGATATTTAGAAATAATTAAAATTAAATATCTGTCAGGATTTATTAAAAAGAATATTGGTCACAAAGAAACATTAATCTTTTGTCTATATTCTATATGAATATTGATAAAATGAACGACAATAGAAAATTGAAATTTTGTATCCTTCATTTAAATATTTAAAAAAAAGCATATCATTCAACTTACGGTTAATACGACCATGGGCTCTGTAAGTACGTCTCCTCAAGCAAGGAGCACGGTTTACTTGAATGTGTTCAACATACAGACGATCTACATCAAGACCTTTAATGTCTGCATTAGATTCAGCGTTTCTCAGAAGTTGCAACAAGAATTCAGCAGACTTCTCTGGCCAACGTCCTTGGGTCATGCCCCACTGTTTAGCCTACAAGAAAATTAAAAGGACATTAATCCAACCATCTGTAGAATATTAATAACGCTCTCCATTCTTACTTGTGCACAACGACCAACACCACCGTTGAACCTTCTGAAAGGTACACATTCTTTCTTGTCCTTAACGTTCTTCAAGTATTGTACAGCACGACGAAGAGGCATCTTCTTGATGGTCTTGGCCGACTCTCTTGTGTTCTAAAGAAAATAGTTTAATTTAGCGACAAAGTAACTAGCGTTGAATATTGAACAAAAACAGCACAACGAAAGATCATGATCATACCTTAAAATGAACTCTTAAATTTGAGCCCCTGGCCTTGCAGGATTTGGTTGGGTTCTTCGGTTCTTTCGCGTACTTACCCATGTTTGGGCCTGTTGGGGAAAAAATAAGTTTTAGACAAACACCGATATTTGCTACAAAACTAAATTCAGCATTTTACTGCGAATGAAATAATCATAGTTTGGAATAATTTGCAATAAGAACTAAATGGATGGATATGGATAAATAACAAAACCTTACCTGAAAAAAGACGAGAGTACGAAAAAGGACTAACACATAAATGGAAAACAAATCTAATCTGTTTTGGTTTGACGACGAAATAAACGCATGACAATTTGAGGTTAGCCAGCAGTGTAGCCAATATTATTGTCTATTGCTAATGTAGATCCATCTATCGAACCACAGAATAACTATCGGAGGATCGGACGCGTATTTGGTGAACAATTTAACAATATATTGTATTGAAAATTGAAATATTTGAATATTTTGTATATTTGTTAGTATTCAGGTTTCAACTTTCAACTGTTTTAGGTTTATTTTCTTGTTAAAAATTGTAATTATTATTCATTATAACAATTGTATTTGCTGGGGATGATGAAAATTTATTTGATGTTACTAATTGAAACAAACGGTTGTTTTTTAGTCTTCGAGACGGAAAATTGTCTCATTTCACATACATCGAATCAATGTCATAAGTCCCCAGCTGTACGATTGAATTTTCGAAAATAATATTGAAATCAGGAAATGCATTGGCGAATAACAATTATATTGATAAATATTATTATCGCAATATGATAAAAACGACAAATTTTTTAACATATTTCGAATTAAATAAAAACAAAATTTACAACCTCCACAGAACAGATATTCAGGAGACCAAATCCATTGGTTTTAGATATTATTTTGAATTAATTAATCTAATGTTGGATGCATATTTCACATTTATTTTATAGTCTGTTATCAGACACACTGAGACTGTAGTCTATGGAATACGTTTTATCAATTAGTGGTTCCACTTAATACTCGATCCTTATCATTGACAAGTGACAACCACAACGCTTACCCAATCATTAGACTTCTTAGTTCGGAGTTCCTAGTTCCAAGATATTCCTATTTCCATTGCCGGGAACTGGGACACTGATTCAAGGAAAATGTCGAAGAACAAATTGAATTTGACTTTACCGCCTGGCGTTGCTGACAACCAGCAGCCCGTTTCACCGTCCGCACCATTGTCAGCTGCATCTGACACAGGGTAAATTGTTTGAAAAAACAATAATAGTCCAGTTAATCTGTTTCGACAATATTAATATTTTTTAATTATAAATATGAGTTACAGATGTGACAAACTGAGCGTAGCGAGTCTTCAAGAACAGCTTGACCGAGTTGGGATGGACGATGAACAACGGAAACGAATGGAGTTGTTCTTATGTCAGAAAGAAAAGATAGGTGGTGAACTTAGTGATGCCGATTTCGAGAAAATGAAAGATGGTGAACTAGGTGCCGGAAATGGTGGTGTTGTGATGAAAGTCAAACACAAATCTAGTGGATTGATTATGGCTAGAAAAGTAATGTTGCTTCGTAATTTGTATCAATTTCTTAATACAGTAAGTGTTGTGTTTTATAGCTTATACATTTAGAAGTGAAACCTGCAATAAAGAAACAAATCATAAGAGAACTAAAAATTTTGCATGAGTGTAATCATGCACATATTGTTGGTTTTTATGGAGCATTTTACAGGTAATGTTACTGCTGTTTACAATCATTATTAACATTTATTTATGTTTATGTTTAAATTATTAACATATGGTTGTGTAGTGATGGAGAAATTAGCATTTGCATGGAGTACATGGATGGTGGTTCTCTTGATCTCATATTACAAAAAACCCGTATACCTGAACCAATACTTGGAACTATAACTGCAGCTGTATGTTAAAAACAATATTTCTTTCTGATCGATAAATATTATATTAACTTTTTACTTGAATAGGTTGTTAAAGGGTTAATTTATCTTCGAGAACAGCATTCAATTATTCACAGGGATGTCAAACCTAGTAACATTTTAGTTAACAGTGCAGGAGAAATTAAAATATGTGATTTTGGGGTATCTGGTCAATTAATTGATTCTATGGCAAATTCATTTGTTGGAACTAGATCATATATGTCTGTGAGTGACTAAGCAATTAATTTATTTAAAATTGAATCACAAAACTAATTAAAACAATTATATCCTTTAGCCTGAACGATTACAAGGTACACAATATACATTACAAAGTGATATATGGTCCTTGGGTTTATCCTTGGTTGAAATGGCCATTGGTATGTATCCCATACCAGCACCTGATGCTAAGACCTTGGCTTCAATTTTTGGACCAAGATCTCAAACGACTGAAACTATAGAAAATATAGAAGGTGATGTTTTCGGTAAGGAAAGTCTTCAGTTACACATACAGTTTTTTGTTTGATGACATCATTTATTGCTTAAATTTTAATATTTTATTTATAAATTTATATTTTAATAAACTGTATTTTAATCACTTAATTTTACATAAGCTAATGGAAATGGACCAAGACCTATGGCAATTTTTGAACTTCTCGATTACATTGTTAATGAGCCTCCTCCAACGTTACCTGCTGGTATATTCTCAGATGCCTTCAAAGATTTTGTGGACAGATGTTTAAAGAAAAATCCTAATGAAAGAGGAGATTTTAAAATGCTTATGGTAAGATAAAACTAGAGTACTAGAGTAATATTATTTATATTTACATTATTTCAATTAACATTTATTTCATTGTTATTAATGGTTAATACATTTATCAATTATTTTTCATTTCTCATTTGTATAAAACTTATAATTGTTTTAAATTTTTTTAAGTTTTTTTAATTTGTATTAAGAGCACGCTACACCCATATATGTTACCTCCATCTTACAAATGTGCAACATAGCAAATCTGAGTTCAGTAACTAATTTTGTAATCTTAACTTTAGTATTAAAATAAACTGACCTATTGTTGAATTTAACAGAAAGTAAATTATCTGTTTCTTTTTGTAAATTTTTTGATTTATGACTGTTTAAAATATTACACTTTAAAAAAGCTCATATCTCACTTAAAAAATAAAAAAAAATTATAACCTATGAAAAGATGTAGACAATGTTATTTACTTTTAGTTTAATAATTAGTCAGATTACCCTAGTATTAAAGCTAACACCATAAAATTAGCCTTACTGAACACAGATTTGCTATTTTGTATGTTTGTAAGACGAAGACAACACATGCAGGTGTGGTGTCCTCTTAAATAATGTTGAATTTATTGTGTTAACACATCATTGTATCAGTCAAATACAATCAAATTGTTGTATAGATCTGGAGTACACTAATTTTATATTAAAACTATATTATAATATATTATATATATAATAACAGGTATTCCTATTAGTCAATAATTAATGATAAATTGATAACCCTCTAGTTGGTATGGACTGAAGAGTAATGTATAGAGAAGTAATGAGGAATGAACTTTACTAGAAAACTGCATATAAATAATTTAATATAAATTCATGAGAAATCATTTGTGTTATAATTGATTTGAACAATTTCTGTTTTGTATATACAACTAAATCATCTCATAAAATTAGTGATACAAC
Source organism: Chaitophorus viminalis (assembly GCA_025469195.1). Lineage (NCBI taxonomy): Eukaryota > Metazoa > Arthropoda > Insecta > Hemiptera > Aphididae > Chaitophorus > Chaitophorus viminalis. Next base: position 9,035 of record JAIPRK010001623.1, read on the forward strand.
CATAAAGATACAAACATAATTATCATGTAATGGATACATTGAATACATCACCAAGAAAAAGCTTAGCTGTGGATTTATTTTTCTGGAATAAACCCATGTATTATTATATAATACTATTATGAATATACTTCTAGAACATAAAATAATATTCTTATAACAATAATCATTTGCTCTACTAAACAAACAATTTTTTCGGTTTTTATTTTTTTTAAAATCTGTCAGATAGATAAAAATATTAATAACTTAAATATTTCTGTGTATATAATTGTGTAATATTTTAATATTAAAATAAATATGATAGTAAGGTTGTGATAATACTCAAACAGTTAATTTTTTTCCTAGAAAATTTGTATTCTTGAAAAGTATTGGGATTAACTAGGTATTGATTAAGTAAATTGTATTGAAAGCACTAAACAAATTATATAATAAATAATTTTTTATTTTTTAGGATCATCAATGGATTAAGAAAGCAGAAAGTGAACCTGTTGATATTGCTGGATGGATTTGTAAGATAAAAGGTTTAACTCCAACTACTCCAACTAGAATGGCATCAAATTCAGCTTCATGAGTCTGCTCACTGCTCCTGATACAAAGGCTCACTACTGCGGACTCCTATGTAGACAGAAATGTCTAGAGGTGCGCCCCTCCCAAGCTTCAAAATATAATTGCTTTTGTCAAGTAATTGTTTTGTGTTATTATTATTATATTAATGTAGCTTTTGATAGGGTGATAAATGATAATTTATAATTATAAACTCGATAGAAAATTAAAATGTTTTTAACTAAATATTAGGAGTTAATTTATTATTAATCTCCTGGGTGTTTTTATACATTTTCTACGTGTATTGTGTGATAAAAAGCATTAATTTCTTATTGTTATATTGAATTAGGTTGTTTAATTTGAACTCCTATAACTTAATTTTTTCTCGTCTCAACAGATTTATTACATAATATGCATTATACTGGAATAGATACCTAGTAACCATAACATTTTATTAGTATAAATATCGAACAAACAATTAAACAAAGTCCAATAATACAAATTGCTAACCAAAAAAAATATTTTAGGAAAATAAAGTATTTTCTGTCCAACTGATTTTGTGATCTATTCTTCTTCCATCACTTTAACAAGTTCAAAGTGATTTATTATTTATATTTTTTTTTATTTGCTGTTATGTAGAATATGTAGATAATTAATTTTATATTTTTACTTATTTTAGTTAAATTGTATTCGCTTAATTTAATATAATTTAATTTTCTTATATAAATATGTTTTATTTGTTATATTATTTATTTAAGTTGTTCCTGCTATAGTGCACTCTCAAACTCATTCTGCTCATTTTGCACCAATTTTATTGTCCCTTTAACTGTTGTCCATGTATTATTACACAAAAAAAAGATTTTATGTAAATGCTTTTAGTTAATATTATCATTGTAGCATATGCTATCGCGCAAAATCAATTATTATGTAATTTTGGTTTTTTTATCCGTACAATTATTATTAATTTATGTGTATTCGTAATTATTTAAATATAATTGTATTATTACATAGACTAGTACTTAAAAATGTAAAATAATCAAAATGACATTGAGTGTCTTGGCATATCATTAGGCCAGTGGGAGCCTTAGTAGCGGGAGCAGTAAACTATATATTATTATACTAAAATATTTAATGGCAAATGTTAAACAAAATCATAACATTTAATTTGTCATTTATTTTATTCCTAAAAATAATTATTATAACTATTATTCGTACAATTTATACATTGTATTATAGAAAAAATAAATTTATATTTTATTTAGATTTGAATTATATAATTCAGTTTAAATATATGTAATATCTTAAAGAAAATATTTTATTATTTTCAATTTAATGTTTGTCCTATTTCTTATATCCTTTATAGTTGCTCAAATTGAATTTAAAAAAACCTACTGTTTCTTAATATGTTTAAAAACTTCCATCGCATGTCATGTTATGTCACTCCTGACATTTGAATAACAGCTAAAAATGTAACTTTTATAAGGTTTGTTGGTTTATTTAGTTTATTATGAAGCCAACCAATATATTTTCATTAAATTATTGTAAATGATTAAAAATTGGCTAAAAAGTAAAAAAAAAAAGTGGAAGAAAAAGATACGTTATTTATAATTGTGTTTGATTTTATCACACTTTTAGCTTGAATATCTTAGCAACTTGTTGCCCCTAACAACTATGTTGAAGAAAAAACATAGATATTTTATCTGAGTTCTAGTTTTATTAAAAATAAATTATGTTAATAAACATCCATCATAAATACTCATTTATCTAAAAATGCATTACCGTCTCATATCCTTTTGCTTCGCAACTGAATTTCTTAATCAATGGGTAAGAACTATCCTTCCAATTTTTTGCAGACCTTGGATGAAGTCTATACAAACACTATTATAAATAATACAACTAACAAGTATACAATTGTGGTTATAACATCCTTGATAATGATATAATTTATAATATTTACTATTTTATAAACGGGTGGAAAAAAATCAAGGTTCAATAGTGTGTCTAATTTACTTCCGTTACAAAACTCAGTATGTAAAATACCTCTAGATTTCTTTTATTTATTACCTATATTATGAATAAATGCATTCTTGTGTAAAATGTATTCAATACTTCAATGTAATGCTTTAATAACAATTAACTATTGAGTTAAATGTTAAAACCTTGAGGATAAACTTAACCATAGATATGTCCAAAAAATCTTAAGAAAAAAAATTAGTTACTTGTTTCAAACATTATTATGATATTTTTTTTTTTTACTAGACTATGATAGATATTCAAATCAGATTATATTTTAATTTTATTGATTTCTAACTTAACTCATTCAAATTTATTAAGTCATTACTATGGTTTAAAATGTATACATTTTGTTTAAAAGATAAAGAATAATAATTTAAAATAATAGATAATGCAGCTTTATCTAAATTATCAATTCACTTACCTTTTTACAAAAAAAAAAAAATAATAATAATGAATTAAAACTAATTAAATGAAAATTATAAATCAGCCAACACAATCTTGTATTATGTAATATCATGCATATTTTGTATTAAACTATTAAATCTACTATAAATCCATAAATGTTGAAAAAAAAAAGATACAATAGAAATTAAGTCCTTAGTATTTAATCAATATGAAATAAAAAATAATAATAACTAAATAAATGGAGAATTAAAAATGAAATGTTAAGCTTCTTTTTACAAAAAGATGCATAATTACTAGGAATACTAATAAAATGTTGAAAAAACTTCAAAGGTTTTTTACTGATCGTCTGATTGTTAATTCTACCATTTTTAATTTGATTGAATTGTTGAATGGTATGTTATGGCCATAAAAATATAATTAATAAACAAAAAGAGAAAAGCTTTAAAGTTGACCGGGTGTTGTGAAAAAACAATCCAGCAGGAGTTGAATCAGGCGTGGATTCAGTCAACATTAACGGTAGGAGCGAATTATAAATAAGTACATATTATGTATTTACATAACTATTGGTAAATACAAATAGGTATGTCTATATAAGTATACATATATATACATATATAGGTATTACTGTATTAGGTATATGCAATAGTATGTAATGCAATTCCCTATTATGTTTATTATGAATACTTTTTTTCAAAATTTATTTTGATTACAAATTTTGAATTTACTTCTTTCTTATAATAAAATATCTTTTCAACATTTCATACCTAACAAAATGTTAAATATAAAAGTCAAAAGACAGAAAAAATTAGTACTTATGTTTATGTATCATAGATAATAAAGTCCGATCTTCTATTTGATTAAGCAAATATATTATGTGTACAATTTCATTGTGGCTTATAATGACATCTCGATGAGCGTGTAATAATGCCAGCCCAATTATTTATTATTTAAAAATCGTTCTTCTGGTATTCTCGACTTCATCTATATTTTGATTTGCCGTAGTGATGGGAAATTTCGTTCAGCTGTTGCACATGTAGCTGGTAACATACTAACTTCATAATCATTTTTAATTATATATACATTTTAGAAAAACAATCCTGGTCACATTGTTTGAGAGTCGATGAAGGTATAATTGTTCATTTTACAACTAATAATTATGTCAAAGTTCTTATTCGCCAATTAATATAGGTTCAAAAATATCTCTAAGTATATTTATTTCATAAGATACAAAGTCATCAAATGATTAAACACGTTTTTTTATTTTACTTTCTAATTTGTATCATCGAAAATGGATTTTAATTTAATTTGATGTTGGACAGCGCTACATCTAGATCAAAAACTGACATCAAATTTTTATCGAATCTAGATTCTAAAACATATCGAAAATTATCGAGGAAATAAAGAGCGTTATTCTAAAATGTTGGTACTTCTTTAATTACTTTGGATAATCTTGGACTATTAATTCCGCATGTAGTTCTCAAGTTAGCTATCCGACTTTCAGCGGTCTTAAATATTTTGTTTATACAGTTATTATTATTTTCTCCTTTTTTTTTTAAAAAAAAAAAAAAAATTTCAATTATAATTGTAGCCAAATATTTATCCTGGCTTTTAGACTTCAATAATTTACTTACTGGTGAGGATATAGTAAACATTTCCAAAACAGTTATTAATGTTAAAATGAATTCGACAGACGATGCTGATTTATTTAAGTAAGATACTATTTAGTTGTGATATGTTATATAACATCTCAATCTCATATTTTGTCTAATGTCTTGATTATAGAACTTAAATCTGCGAAAAATTATTGTAAAACACCATCCATCTTGTTTCACATTATGAATAAAGCGATGATTTTAAAGTACCTACTTATGTATTTATTTTTGCCGATTTGTTAAAAAATAATTTCTATCACTATTACATATAATAATATATGAATATATGTAACAATGTAATATAAAAAGATAAAAATAGTCCGCCTCCAATATTGTATTAATATACAACAAATTAAGTTTCACATTCTGATACAGTTAACGGGAGGGGTGTCTCTTCCTCTGAATCCGTGCTTGTGTAATGTGTTGTGTAAATCCATCTCTGTGCAGACTGCAGGTTAGTTTAGTAGGTATCTAACATAATAATATCAACGATTATAAAATATATTATTAGCAAATAGCATTTATATTTTATAATCAATGATAATATCTATACTGACTATCAAACTCCAACCGAACCGTCGATTGCATATTGTAATTTTTAATAAATTTAGTATTTACATAATCATTGGCCATTCGAGTTATTGGGTATTGATTGAATTTGGTATTCGAGTTAAATCGGTAAGTACCGATACCAATAGAGTTCAATCAAGAACATCATAAAATTATAATATTTCTATAGGTATAACACGCTTTTGATGATTATTATTCGACACCGTTGTCCAATTTACAGCTCCGCGGACATCGTCGACCTAGTCCTACTCAGCAGACAGAAGGTACCGTACACATATATAGCACCTATACTCACATTTCTAGAAAAAATAAAAAAAACACCTTTTAAAAATCAAAGATCTGCGATGGAAATACACAATGTTCACTCGTCTTTGGATTGGAATATTGGATAGTGCGCGGAATGCGCATTGAGATCATTAGTGTGTTGCGTTGTTTTGCAATTGTTTGTTATTGTCGAGCGATTATCGATGACATAGTTGTTGTCATTGTTTTTCTATTGCCCATACCATTTTGATTTTTGTAAATCGTGCGACCTGCTCTTTGTGCACACAGCATTTTAATAATGCTGTTTTAATTTTAATAATACAATTTCTATAATAATATTGATTCGGTAATATTATATTCTCGTATCACCGCGTTTAAGAAGGTGGTCACTGCCGATATAGTGGCTGGAAGCTGGTTATAACTACCGATTTACAATAACTCAAAACCGTGTATGGACCATTATCGGGTTGAATTTAAATACCTGTAGGTATATAGGTATACTTGTCGGGTACATTATAATAATAATCTAGAGAAAAAAACATAACGTGATTGATATCGATGTAAAAATAATTATTATGCCGTAAGAACTGTTCACCGTGCAGCAAAGACGAATAATAACTAATCAAAATATTCACATCTTAGGTTATCACTATTATCAGCTATTAATGTGCCATGTTCGTGCAATATTTATTCAATATAATATACCTTCGTAAAGTCCAATGTGTTCTTTTCTTCGGTTAAATCATACGAAATAATAGTGTACCATTTACGTATAGTTTTATCGAACTAATCGTATTTAATATTATTTCATAAATCAACAAAATAGTGTAAACATAAATATAATATTAAATATAAGTATTAAGTATATTCGAGTATAATTTTTTCCATACGTATGGAACAATAACAAAAAATGTCTTTTATCAAGATTGATTTAAAGTGTTAAAAAGCTGTTGATTATACTTGACACACAATATATGACTCGTGATAAATGTTTTATTCCGCATTATAATTTATAAAACTACAGTTATTATTACTTATTAATTTAATGTTCTGGGCCAGTAAGGTAAAATACCGCGTGTTTTAAGAACAGAAAACACGTTTTTCTAATTCATCATAAAACTCTGACAATCCACAGCATCATTGTAACAAGACGGTTGTATATTATTTCTACAGCATGTATTAAGCAACGCGTATACTTGGAAGTTGAAGTAAAACTACAGCAAAGTTTGTAATTAGATATATATTAGTAAATATACCATTTAACTTGCTCGTGATTAACTCTATAGTGTATGCATATATTGCAAACCCAGAGATGAAACATTTATTCATAACATCTTTCCTACATGTTGAGGCTACAATATCCAAGTAAAAATAAATTAGTAAGTACTACCAGTTGGTATCACATTGACTTTTGTACTTGAAACACAACTGCATAAAAGTCGTTTGGCGTCATTCTCATAAATAAATAAATACATAGGTGCCATATAAATTATAACATAGGCATAGAGGTACATATATAATATATTATAATATGTCCTAATCATACCATTATAATAAATATAGTTCTAGTTTACATCAACATTTGGTACCAAACATTATTATATAGCGATAGTTTTAATTAAACAAATATAAAATAAATTATAATATTAGTGATCAGTCACCTACATACCGTGTAATAATGTATAATAATCCGTTAGAATATTTTCTTATTGTTCTTATCCTGCAATAGTATATCGACTATCGAATCAAATACAGTCTATTATTTATCACAAGCATACACAAATAATTGGCGGTAAGTACGTGAAAACACGACGTCTATTATGCAGATCAGGTGAGCTATTACTTATTGACAATATAACAATATCGGATCTATGAAATAGAATGTGAGTCTGTTGGTTATTTACGTTGAAAGCATTTGGAGGTATAGGTACCGTGGGATCTACTTGTATTTTTTATTTATTTGATTCGATGAATATATACTATATATCTATATTTTATATGTGTACAATTCATTGTTATTTTTGTACTTTTTTATTTCGGTTGCACCATGCACACATATCAGATATCAATCATAATAAATCACCAAAATACTTTACTTGTTCTAATTTCCAAGTATTGTTGGTTATTGGAAAGCGTTACATGTTACAATGTTAATAAAGTTGTTATCAAACATAATTTTTGATATAACAATAGTGATAATAATACAAATTATTGTATAATATGACGCGTGCAGAAAACGGTGACGGCTGTATTAAATCGTATAAAACAGCGATTCCCAAACAGTGCACCGCGATTCACGTGAAAATAAAACTAGAGTTGGATGAAACAGTGTTGTTCATTTATTATGCATAGCTATTGCAAGTTCTTTGTGGTATTCACACGGGGCACCGTTATTAAAACTGGCAAAAAAAAAACCTCGTAAAAAGTTTGGAAACTGCTGGCATAAATGATAATTGATAAATCATTTCGATAACTTTTTACGTTCACTGTGAGTTAGTCACACATATCATTATATAATATTGTACCTATAGTATATTTCAATATAATATGTTACAAATTCACCGTAACTTTACTTAGGTTCGGATGGGAATATCTGAAAATAATCTTTTCCATACGATCAGTTTGTTTACTCGAGTTGATACAGATATAGAGTAGGTATAGTCATGTATAGAACAATTTATATTTATTGAAAACTATCTGTAACACATTTTCAAAATATAAATTACACGAATGATATATATCATTGCCGAAAGATATCTGCGTACAAAAATCACACTTTCAACCATTTATTGAGATCAGTCAAAACTGCGTGACAAATTTCAAAATCAGACCATAACAATTATATTGTGTATCACATAATTTTATTTCACAATATTGTATATCACTATTAATTTAGATAGAGACTAATCTAACTTTAATAGAACGCACAATAACTGTACAATAATTTTAATTATGAAATTCAAATTTTCAAAAAGTTTAAAAAATCACAATAAATTAATTACCAAACTTTAATTAGATATTTAAATACTATAATTTTTCTGAAAATCTGGTTTACAAAATGAAAATTAAATTTTTTTTTTAATGGAAAAATAATTATTAGGTTTCAAAATTTTAATTAAACAAGTAAAAACAAAAAAATATTCTGATACAATTTTGTTGATATGCATTACTATAAATTAATATATTGTTATTATTATTATTATTATTATTATTATTATTATTATTATTATTATTATTATTATTAATTTTATTATTATTATTATTATTATTATTATTATTATTATTATTATTATTATTATTATTATTATTATTATTATTATTATTATTATTATTATTATTATTATTATTATTATTATTATATTATTATTATTTTTTTATTAATAATATAAAAAAAATGTGATAGATAAAATAAAAGTTATTGCATTTATCGAATCATCCTGAAACACTGTATGTAGGTATGTATCTGTGTAATGTCTCCTTTCTTCTGTATATGTGCCGTGCACTTTAGACGCGTTTTATATTTAATTGTTTTTAATTCATTCCCATGTTCCATCAATTCTCAATAGAATTGTCATAACGCTCATAAAAGTTATGTTATTACACGATTATGATAGCATTGATATCGGCCATTATGATAAATTGTATAAGCTCTATTCCTTATATACTTAGTAAGTTACTTACATCAAAATATAGTAAAATATAATTAGTCAACAACTACCTCTCGTATTTTGTGTTCTCTGGTGTATGTCTGTGTATTTGAAATGCCTAAAGTACAACAATCGCAAAATAGCTGACTACAAATACTTTTAATACCTAACAAAATACCTAATTGTTGTTACTTATTTTAAGTTTTCAATATACAATTAATAAAAAAATGTAGAGCATATTTGGTTGTTTTCTAAAGCATACTTGTATGTTTTTTAGAGCTATATTATGTCCTGGAGCCTTGACTTACAAGGAATTATAGTTATACAACTGTTAAGAATTTTTGAACGTTCTTCATTTCGGATTCTTGAACTTAATTGGTTCCGGGGAATACGAGTAGTTAATAAGTTAAGTCTTCAAAGTTTAAAACAATTTTAAAATGTTGTCGAAAGGGAAGATATTGAAATTTAATTACTTTTTAATCTTGTCCATATCAGATTAAAATATGTATCCTGTTGGATGTTTCATTAAATTAAAAATATTTCATAATATAAATATCAGTATAAGACGCAATAGTGGTTCAAGTATACGTATAAATTGGAAATGAAACGAAACCATACAAAAAAAAAATAATAATAATAAATACATGTATAAATAATTTATAATTTATAATGTATTGGACATTTTCTAATCTTAATTTATTATTGTTATCCATGGCCTTAACTGTGAACCGTTTCAAGTAAAACTACTTTCAAAACAATAATAATATTGCATTCGAACATCTTACTTGTTTGTTTGTGTTGTTGGCATTGTAATTGTTGACTAGTTTTTTTCCATAAATTATAAATTATTCTGGTCTGGGAGTCTTGCGAATAATTATAAACAAATAAATATGCTGTACAAGATTTTAGAAAAACAAAATTTTCTCCGAAACCCTATGTCACGCCGAAGCCACAACTGACCGTGATAACAATGTTAGGAAGTTTCTAAATAATTTCAAAACGATGAACAGTTAATATGATACCAGGTACAATGGATACATATCTAATTTTTAATACTACATTAAGAAGAAAATGTCCGAGAAACATGACCTCTGTTTATCAAAAAACAAGTGACTTTAATCGCTTTTAAGTTTCTTGATTATTGATAAGAAATATTCTTCTTATATCGGTCTTATTTCGTATATCGTATGTCGTAGTTATGCTATAAATACTGCGTTAAAATAATTAGGTATACTCATGACAGTTAAAAATAGTAATAACTGATTTTTCTTAATACTCACAATTAAAAAGCTATATAGTCTATAGGTATAAAGTTAGATGATTTTTGCATTTCATTTTAGGTGGAAACAAATTTTTGTTTTACAAGTATGAATTATAATTTTACAAAACATGTACTTTTATACTTAAAACAAACTAAGAAGTTACACCGAAATTCGGCATTTGAACCCAGGAATTATACAATTAAACAATGAAATGTACAAAAATATTTAACATAACAGAATTAAAGAAACCTCATTTAGTCCGTTGAATAACTTTAGTAATAAAAAATTAACATAATATTTTTATTTTTTTTTCCAATCGTATAATAATTCTTATTTCTATTATTCTGTTTTAACGAAATGCAACTCAAAATATTATTATTGTTCAGTCATGTTACAATAATAACGTATTATCGTATTGTTTTGTAACCGATAGAAATATAGAATTGCTGCGTTTTCGAGTTGTGTATTAACAGCTATAGCACGTTTTGCGCAAAAGTGTAACGTGCGTATATTGTGTTAAACGCGCATACGTACGCAGAAATAATAGACAAATATGTACGTGTAGGAAACGGAAACGATATAATATGATTGTTCTCAAATTTCGATTTTATTTTCACGCCCGGGTCTCGTCAGTCGCAACGGGGAACGAGTAATCCCGGCCACGGTGTAACAAACAATGCAGTCGTAATAATATTAATACAAAGATAGTATGATTATAATAATAACAATTTGAAATGAAATAAGAGCAGACCACGTGCATTCTATAATATTATGCTGCATCATTTGTATATACAGCGTGGGTCGTGGTGTTTTCCCGTAAGTAAATCGCCATCATGCATCTATATGCATGATGGCGATTTACTATGCCAAATGCTATTGTAAATAATATTGTACAAGTACTATCTTATACGGATTAGTCATTTTTACCGTTTTGACGTTTATAATTTTGTATTTTTCATTATTAGATTTTTCGGTCATTAATAATAATATATTGATGTATAATATGTCTACGTAAACAATTTCGGCTGAACCATGTACTTCAATCATATTTTGGTTCCGTTTTAATAATATTTACATAGTATTTTCATTCCGTTTTCGTTAGGATTTTTACAAATGTGCATTTTTGCGTGTGACTCGCTCTTCGAAATCCAGTTTTCTCCCTACGTGGTCTTTGATGTTCAAACGGCTGGCAGATAAAAAGGACATCGCCCATTTGCGCCAAAAAAAATTAATTAATTTTGGGTATAGCCTATTTGCGCCAAAATAAAAAAGGTATGTTTTTTCCAATAGCCTATTTGCGCCAAATTTACCTGCGTAAACATTTTAAATTAACGATTTGGTTAATTCTTATATTTTAAAGACGTATTTAAAACGTATGTCTGTAACGTATAATAAAGTTTATTTTATAAGTTTATAGATTTTAAATTTTCGTGGCATATAAATATAATTCTTCGTTTTTAGAAGTAGTGAAATGTAGATCGTTTAAAGCTCGTACAACATAATAAAACTGATATACAACTTGTTTGTTTATCTTTCGATGCAATAATATACAAAGCTTTAAAATCTATAGACTTATAAAAATAACTTCATTTTACGTTACAGACATACGTTTTAAATACGTCTTTAAAATATAAGAATTAACCAAGTTGTTAATTTAAAATATTTACGCAGGTAAATTTGGTGCAAATGGGCTATTGGAAAAAACATACCTTTTTTATTTTGGCGCAAATGGGGAACACCGGATGAAAACCTTAAGCCGCGGTCATCGTTTATTTTAAATTTTAATCGATAGCAACTTTTATCGGTAATTTCTTTAATTATTTAACAGTTTTTTCTTTATTTTTCGTAAGTTTCCACTTATTCCATATTTGTATACACATTTATCTTCTTATTTTAATAGAAAACACAATCAAATGATCTTTCACTATTAAATACTAATTAATAAGTAAGTACTAATGCACTATATATATATATGTATATATAATGTAATTAGCAATAAAATGTGACAGATTTTCTGATTATCAATACTATAGATAAAATATTTATATATTTTATATTTATTTTGTTTATCGTTATCAAGTCATAAAACAAAAATCCATAATTATTGTACCGAGTGAAACATAAATACTTTCTGCATAATTAATAACTATATTTATGAGGGCTAATAAGTAATAGTAAAAAAAATAATAATAATAACTATATTTTAATATTTATAAGTAGTTCGTTACTATATTTTTTTTTATACAGGAATTTTATTCTTGAGAAAAACAAAAGTGATCATTCTTATTAATTTTCAATACTTCTTTACTTTGATTTATTGTATAAATATTGAAATACATTCTGCTTTTCGCTCAGAATCTTAAAATATAAGCTTTATGGCCCATATTAACCATTCGTCTATTTCACTGAATAAACATATAAATTAGTTATATACACGAGAAAAAACAAATGATCCAAACCGACCATGACTAAATAAATTATATATAGTAGGGCATTTTAGCCGTCAAAGGCAGCAAAGTATGCATATAAAGCATATTGTCATAGGTTCATAGCTTTGGAGGTTACAAGGGCTTTAGCAACCTCCCAACTATAAAAAATATAAGTACATTTTTTTTTTTTAAATAAATTTTATATTTTAATTATTATAGGAGTGCAAGATTATAGGTACATGGACATAGTTAGCGAAATGTTTAAAAGTTGGCATATTATAGTTTTTGGACACGACGTAAATAAGTTTTTCCGAGTTGAAACGTGATGAAAATTCGAAAATAATTCTTACGACTAGTATGCTTCTTGCGTATTATAGGTACTGCGACGGGTTGACATGAACACATTATAATAATATGTATAATAATATGTTATTGTTGACTGTTGTAAAATACGTAAAGCGGTCGATCGGATGAAATGGGAAATAAACGTTAACAATAAATATTATTTTTAAAAAGTCCAGTCGCTGTACATTATATTGTTATTTTTATTATTATTACTAAATAGTAAATGCTGTAGTTTGAATCGACGAATTTATCGCGGCGACGTATACGGGTCAACACACGCGGACCAACACGGTGACATTTCACGCGCTCCGTGTATACACGCACACCAAAGCTGCAGTCGTATATATTATAATAATGTTAATAATAGTGTTACGACCGCGATGAATGTGTGTGTGTATACTGAGTGTTCTATTCGTCGACCGCGAGGGGCGGATATTTTTGTCGCTTGCGTATAGTGTACACACCAGACATTGCGGCGGATATGGATGATCGTCATCTGCAGTGTACACCTAATATTGTTGCACCTCGTCGTCGCTATATTATTATAATATTATATTTATATATATACACAATATACGTTGCATCGGCGGCGGCACCGTATTGATCCACCTATTCCCATCTGCACGCACGTGCACAGAGCGTGATGCGATTGCGGCAAAAGAGACGGATTGACGATAAGCGGAAAATAAAGTAAAAATTAATAAATGATAATAATTCCTACGAGCTTAGCGCTAGGCCGCGTGCGCCGGCGCGCGGGTACAATGGATAATTGATGTTAATGAACCCTAATTTGTTATTATTCGCCGAGTCATCGTGTACGGCCTCATCGCGAGAACGAGGGCTTTTATTATTATTATTTTACAATATTAATATAGTGTAGGGATGTATTGGAGGGTATATTATACGGAGGTATGCTCATAACCAAATTTACAAAGAAATGCGTGAACGCGGAAAAAAGTGTTACAACTAAGGTAATAGGTATATACGGTGGGTATACGGAGCCACGGAGGTACGAATACACCTATTAGTTATACCTTATATATAATGTTATTTATGAAATATAATAAATGTTGCCAATACATTAAGTTCGTTTTCGAAATAATGATGCCCCGGGGGTTGAATAGGTAAATTGTTCAACACGTATAGGTACATATTGTTTAAATTATGGCAGACACGAAAAATTGTTATGTGTATGGAATAATAGTTAATATGCGATAAGAATGGTTGAGTGTGTATACAAGTTAAAGAATATTATTATTTAACTATTTAATTAATTTTTTGAGTTATTTATTTGTAGAAAATGGCATATACCCCAGACATTTTTTACCAATAAATTCCTGTGTGGACTACATGTGCACTATATTATAATTGATGTACACGGTTCAAAAGATATGTTTCCCTAGTATCATCATTTCTAGTATTTATCTCCGCTTGGCAAAAATATCGTTAAATAATAAAAATACAACAAAAATATTCAATATCAATTTTTGTTCAAGATATATTTATTTAAAATCTATTAACAGTATTAACCGTTGGTTTAATAATAGTTTTCACCTTTTTCTCCACTGATCTTACGTGTCGAATCCAAGGCTAATAAGTGCAAACAATTATATAAAATCTATGTATACCTATAGATACAGATATAGCTATATCAAAATGATGATTAAACATATATACTTTCATGCATATTCTGACTTACCGAGAACTTGATTCAAAAACGGTTTTAGCATAGAATATACAGGATTTATATATTTTTTGTTTATTAATCGAAAAAAAATAATATGTGTATCTACATAATAAATTAACAAGTATGAAGTGTTCGATTATTTATCTCCTTTAAGGCAGGTTTGTGATGGAGATAGAGATTTTCACTAATAATTACATTATTACAATAAAAATTAATAGGTAGGTATCTTAAAAACTTATAGCTTCAAAACTAATACACGATATTACAACTCATTAATACTTATTAATATAATTTTTTTATGTGATGATTGCGATTATATCATGAATATTATATTATTCATAATATTTAATTTAGTTTATTATTTCCTTTTTATTAATTACATTATGATAATATGATTATAAACAATAGTCACCGGTGGCTTAGGTACTGTTCAGCGTACGTGACGAATATAGCTTCATACAAAATACAATATACGTACATATACGTCACTATATATTATATAAGTGTATATAACATACAATCGCACACATTTATTTGCGCAATGCATGATAATAATAATATGACGAAGAGGATGAACTCTTTTAGTCTCGTATATAGACATATTACATGCATTATCTGCAGAGACATCGAGATGAGAGATGGTATGCGAGGAAAAAAAGACGATTGCCGACGGAACGATAACGACGGAGTGTCGCGAGTTACAAGAGCGTGAAAGCTTTCACCGAAAAAGGATATTATTTGCGATGTGCATAATATAATATATATATAGGTAGGCAATAGGTATTTATTGTATTATAGTGTGGAAAATTGTGTGGGTATACGCCTACAACGCACGCGCCGTTGCCGGTGACATTATACTTACTATAGAAAACAAAAGTTTTGAAAAAATAAGCTCCTTTGTAAATACGAACACTACGCGACTTAATATTATATTATATACACATACATACCGACTTCGCGTTGCACGTATATTGTGACAACAGGTTGTACACTTAGTCTACGCCAGTACATTTCCAACGTGCAATGTACGCGGGCTGTGTCAGTATAAATACGTATATTATATATTATATGAACGTAATACAACCCACGTATTCAGTAGAACTGCCCACGGGTGCCGAACTTTACTTCGGGGCTTTGGTGCACGTATACCGCGGGGGTGTCAGGGAAAACAGGATGAGGTGCTATAAGCATCCCCGGAATTACGGATTTACGAATCGGAATTACGAATTATCGTTCATCAGTTTAATTTGAGCCAACGAAATCTATATTACCTACGTCTTAACAGTAGAGTATAAACATTTTTTCTTTTTTTTTTTTATTGTTCCTGTGAATCGGTTTATTTTAGTTAAGTCAAAATAACATTAATGTACACTACTTGTATTATGCAGTACAAACCGATTAAACTATATTATGTAGGTACATATATTATAATAATATATGTATATCGTATTTTAGATTGGCCAAATAATTAAATGTGATTTAAACTTGTATACGTGCTTTTTCGTAAATTTGCAGTAAATTACAATATTTTAAAAGGCCAAGTCGGTAACGGTTATGGACAATTAAACTGTTTCCTTAACTTTTAAATTTATATATACAATGTTTATATAAAATATAATATTACAATAAAAACAGTAATTATATATATAGTAAACAGTTTTCACATTTCTAGGTAAGTACATTGAACTTATATGACATATAATATATATATATATATATATATATCGCGTTCTCCGCCGCATTCTCTGCCGACCATGCCAAACAACACGTGTTTGCATACACACATAAATATTGTTGTTTCCGCGATAGTGACCACGTGGAAATGACACATTGCAATGCATACACTCGACACAACAATGGCATTGTCCAATTACATCGATCGTATTTGTTTAACGCGTACGAAGTACACGATTTTATGCTTCGGATCACGCGATCCCTCCCCTCCTATCACTTTTGACGCCACCAATTCGTTATTCGTAATCCAGTTTGTAACCCGTGGCAAATGAGTAATTTTCTTTTTCCCCGTTCGATTTTCAAAACGACAAATACCACATAAATACATAATAGTTGACTGTAGTTAATAGTGGTAGTAGTTCGATCATTTTGTTTACAGTGTTTCCACTATATACTATTTTCAGTAAATAACTGACGAATAAATACATGTATCTAACATGGAACTATGGAAGTATAAATATTTTGTACGCCGCTTTACACCCATGTGAACGATTTCCGCGCATCAAAGTTAGAATATTGTCCGTCCGGAGTCCGAACATGATAAATATTATACCGTAATAATGCCACTCGGAAAATATAAGTTTCCCCGCAGAAGTCGTTCCATCCACGACGTCTTAAAATCATAGCACGTCATGATGCAGAAAATCGGTAACAATAGCCATTGATTTTAGAATATATATATTTATATTTTTTTTTGATTTTATTGACCCACAACCTTTATGAATATTATAATGTAAGTATATGTATTAGCATTGATTATAAATATTATAGTATTTAAAATTATAATCAATCAGTGGCGTCGAACCTATATATTAGAGATGGTAGCCGCCACCCCTTTTTAAATGGGTAGGTGAGTGGGTGTTTGCATTTTAGGTGATTCATTTTCATTAATCACCTAAAATGCAAATTCTTCATACTATATTACAATGGTTTATTAGTGAAACATAAAAAATAAATAAAAGTTTACAGTAGGTACTACTATGATATATCTAATGAATATATTGGGAATATAATAATATTATAAATATTAACATTAACTGGAAGATGTTAAAAATAATACGTATCCAAATGAAGCATGATTATTGGTACCTATTTACTATTTCCTTAAATGTTTACGTGAATTATCTTTAAGTAAAAAAAGTACGGGATGGGCCTCGTTCTGCTGTATAGTAGGAAGTAGAGTGGACCTCGTTCATAGAATAGGTCATTACAATGAATTTGTTAAATTTAAATGGAATGATTTCTTGGGTAGTTCACGTGCTCTTGTGCTTATTAATTATATTAATTATAAAAAGATTTCCTACCTTGTTTTCTTCAAATATCTATAAAAAAATATCCTCCGGACTTTCAAGAGTTTTTTTTTGGGACGGTCTGAAATTTAAATTTTTACGAAATTCCATAAAATAATGATTTATCCTTCAAACTATTTTAAATATTTGTTATTATTCAAAAAGTGTAAGTCGTAGAAACTTGAAATTTTTACCAGCTGTTAAGATTGGCATTTCCTTTATGTCATTTTTAAAGATGCTATTTAATTTTACTAGCTTTTAACAGCTAGAAAAATAAGATTTGAGTAAAAATTATTCCTATCACTTTTAACGAAATATATACCGTTAAAAATGTCCATTTTTTCTTATTTTACGACCGAATAAACCGAACGGATTATTTTAATAAATAAGCTAATCATAAATCAACTATCGCCATATAATTTAGTATCCCCTATGTTCTTCACTTATTAATCTTATAATTCTATTTTATTTTCACGGAGAAAATACATTTACAATAGTGGTACATACCGTTACAGTATTATAATCTTCGTCGGTTTTACAAAGGCCATTGAGGCCCATTACCGCAACACAAATTAGCTTCAACCCTTCTTTATTCTATGCTACCGTTTCCATATCTTGTATTCCAATTTATTCTAAAGTCTTTTTTACTTTGTCTATTTATCTTTGTTTTGGTCTGCCTAGTGGTCTTTTCCCAAGGGGTTTCTATTTTAATACCGCTTTCATTTGGCTGTTTGACCTTCATACGTGGAGAGCCCATGCGATTTTTCTAGATTGTAATACTGTTACAATGTCCGGTTCTTAATATAGCTGTAATAATTCTAAGTTGCTTCTAGTAGTATATTATAGTATTAAAATAATAAAATTATATTAATATTATACCTGCTTGGCTTGAAAACGCTGGTTGTTATGGGATAAAAATAATATGTAAAATTTTAAATATTGAAATACCTAAATATATTTATTCAGTTTCATTATTTAAAAATAAAAAATTTATAATAAAAACCTTGCTTTCAAATAATCATTATATCCGGTCTTGTGAGTATAACATATTAATTGAATCGTGACATTGACATTTCTACTATTATAATATTATATACGTTTATTTTTCATTGATCGTTCCTATACGGCGTACATACAGTTTCGATAATTTTTTCTCGATATTATTATTATACTTATATAACAAAAATAATTACCGTCGTTCACGATGAAGGATCAGAAAACCTGCAGCCAACACGTTTTCGGGAAGCCATTTGGACCGGGCACCATGATTTTCCGCATTAAAAAACGTGTTGGTTGTGCAAGTGTTACCTGTGTCACAGGCGAAAGATATTCGCGTCTACGTTACGATGCCTAGGTAAGTAAAACTTGTCTAGGTTTAATTTTATATAATCATTTGCTGTATGCCGGAAAGTGCACGTTATTAGTACCATAGTATTATAGTACGCACGATATTCAACAATTATTGTTTTGCCATGGAAATATATGAGTATATATTACACTCGTATATATAAAAAAAAGTCGTATTAGTTCTACTGTTTATAACTAAAAAACGGCTGAACCGATTTAGCTGAAAATTGCCGTGAATTTTTAATTTTCCATTTTCCATGTCATTTTTGACATTTAAAAAATGTCGCCAATACAAGGTGCTCCACTGATTACTGAAGAGTAAAATCCATGCACCAAAATACATCGCCAATAAAGAATCATTAAAATACTTGATTTTTTATTTATATTTATTATTCTAATAAAAATAAAATCTAAAATCTGCTCAATTATTGACTCTAAGGCGGAACAAAGTTCGTCGGATCTGCTATATTTTATAAGTATAAAAAATAAAATTCCCGAACTGGAACTATTGAAGCTACGAGGAAGAAATTTGGTCAGAAGAAAATTAAAGCTGACCAAACATATTTATTTATATATATTCTACTAAAAACTATGCCTAGCCAAAACTGTTCCATGCGAAGTCGGGTAATTCAGCTAGTATAATATATAATGTTATATTTAAATTGAAATATTATGTCAATATTTGATTTTCAAATGCTTATAAAAAAAATATAAGGTCTAGGGATTTGAATAATTTTGAAATGATAGTAATAATAACTTCTATGGAATCTTCTATTAAATTTTCAAGTATTTTGTACCAGCCAATTTTTTTTATAAACAGTTATAAAAAAAATGTAAAAAATCTGATATTTCAAATGCCTATAAGTTACTTAAAAATCATTATAATATTATGAAAAAAAATGACTCAAAGAAAATGCCAATCTTAACAGCTGATAAAAATTTCAAGTTCCTGAGACTTATATTTTTTGAATTATAACAAATATATAAAATAATTTGAGAATTTGTATGACTATAATTAG
The DNA here is from genome assembly GCA_025469195.1 of Chaitophorus viminalis. Lineage (NCBI taxonomy): Eukaryota > Metazoa > Arthropoda > Insecta > Hemiptera > Aphididae > Chaitophorus > Chaitophorus viminalis. The sequence goes on from JAIPRK010001623.1 coordinate 29,241, forward strand.
AATTTTTATTAAAAATTTTAAAATTTTTTTATTAAAAATGGACTTTTCCTACATTTTTTTTTTTTTTACAGGTATTTAGTATGTAATTAGTATGAAATTGTATGACTATAATTAGAATTTGTACGACTGTGGTTTTTCCGGATAATCCAAATTTTTACGAGAGGACTGGGGAAACGATTCCCTAGCCCTCCCATTATTAAAAAATTTTGTTTTCAATGGGTATTTTATTCTTCAATTATTCGTATTACACCAAATAAATTTCCAAATAATGATGTGAATGAAACAAAATGAAATATATTATTGTACGAAGTATACTTAATGACTTAAACTTTTCAATTATAATTTTCATACTCTAGAAATACAAAAAAATAAATGACAGTTGCTCGGAAAAAACTACAGTCATACAAATTCTAATTATAGTCATACAAATTCATATTAATTACATACTAAATGCCTGTAAAAAAAAATTTAGGAAAAGTCAATTTTTTAATAATGGGAGGGCTGGGGAAACGTTTCCCCAGCCCTCCCGTAAAAAATTGGATTTTCCGGAAAAACCACAGTCATACAAATTCATACTAATTACATTTTTGCCTGTAAAATAAATATTTAGGAAAATGTAAATGGGGCGGGCTGGGGAAACATACGTGCTTTACTGGGTAGCGGGTAGGAAATAATCTTATTTTCCTTGTTACTACTACCCATTCAGCTCGTCTAAACTTAAAGTAGGTACTTACTTAAAAATAATACACTAGGCACGCTGGTTTGATATTCAATTTTTATAAATCGACATTTTCAGGAAAATTATTTGCTTTAGAATAAATATAAGATTAAAAATGCATGTGCCTTTCAAAAAATTATAAGCTTCAAAAAATATTACAATTGCTTGCGTAGTGTAAGAGTATACTTAAAAATAAATTATTGAACGTCAAAATTGTGAAGAAATAAATGAGTTTTTATTGCTCGAAAGAAGATGTGTTTTTTTTGAATACGCTCACAAACAACAAAGTTCTGTAATGATACCCATTAATGGTTTCACTTTTGGCGTGTTTATATTTAATATGTACCTGTTGGCAAAATAATCTACTTCAATTACGCTTATCAATAATCGATCCACTCGATACTCTTTGTACGGAATCTTCATAAATATAAACTTATGTTGTTTGCAATTAAATGAAATAATTCAAAAACGCGATTTTTCATAATTCTTTTTTGTGTTAATTTTTTTTTTTTAAGTCATCTTTCACGTATAAAATAAAATATTTTTTCTCTGAACATATTATAGATCTAGAAGAGAAAATCGCGCTTAATTCTTTTGAACGTATTGTAATCCGCGAAACAAACTATACGTTTGTCACCTTCGCATTGATCATGATCAAATAAATATCAAATAAATCGCATCAACTGTGAAAAGGTTGCAACTTGCAAACGCAACAAAGTTTGAGCTCTACTATTGTAATAAACTAATAATAATAATGCAAATACATGCAGACAGTAGGTATATTTTATAGGATCGATGAGCCAGTGAAATCGTCTACAAGTTACTCGCTGAATCACATTCGCTATAAATGGCATATATTACTATAATCAGCCTGCAGCATTATATTATACCCATATGGACAGCATTTCATAAAAGTATTTGCAGTATATTATAATATAGTGTTACATGTGTGATCGAAAGTCGCGCGCGCTGGACAAACCCGCGGTGATTGGGGTCCAACTATTTCTGAATGCGAACCAAAGGTCATCGTACGGGAAGTATATACGCTTTTTATTGTAACCGATTGCGTACACAAAGAGAAACTGGCGTGTATGCAGTATATAATAATATTGTCAACGCGTCAAAACCAAATAATTCCGCCGTTGTACTGGCAGCGACGTATATATGCGTACGGGGCAGAGAAGAATGGATATATAGTACAATATAATAGCCGATTAAGGGACACTAAATCCCTGAGCGATTCACACATCAAACGGGCATTGTAGTGTACTATATTATGTACACATATTATATAATATACTATTACGAGAAAATGCGTCACAAAGCGATAATGTAACAGTATAATAATTAATCATCATCGTCATCATCATCATCACCATAATCCTGCTAACCGCAAACCATTAGCGTTTAAATGTTATCATTCCAAACATGAATATAGTGTTCTCGCTTTTTCTGTTATCAACATTTGAAATCAAATATGCACAAAAAATGTCATACGTATAGGCATATACGAGAAACGAACTATTTAGAGGCAAACAAATGATAGCAATAGTTCGTAAACACGCCTGATATTTTGTTAGAACAAATATAATTACGTTTATTTTCAATTGTAAAGTTAGGACATGAGTTTTGATCGACATACACTACTAATTTCAGGATGAAAACATTTAAAATTCTCTGAAGTTTCTTCGATCAATAGAATCGTGGTTTATTATTACATCCGAGACCGTGTATACGCAAATATTTTATGAAGTTAATCGCACCATAATATAATAATAACGTATAGTTGTACAATCCTCGTGGTATTTACTCGAAAATCGCAATGGAAATTCCATCCTTGAATTTTCATCAAAACGCCAAATATTTACAAAACCATTTTTAGAACAAGTCATTAAAAGTTGATCATATATAACATGGTAAATTTCCAAGCACCTACATGTTATTCCTCAGGTATACATAAATTCAAAGGATTTAATTCTGGTTTGAACTTTTAATCCTACTCGCGTGTACTAGGAAGAGCAGTCAGTTATTATACTGCAGGCAATGAAAAATATCTAATACCGTTTTCATGCGAACTCTGTTTAACGACAGCAATCTAAATCTGATGAAAGTTTATATTTTACTTGGCAATTTTTGGAGATATTATTATACGTAATTATTTCGATAAGCCATCATGCAGATGTGCTTCGTTACAGTTTTAACGAGTGGAAATTGTACCGCCACTGCGCAGTGTACCTGTCATCGTTATATAATTATACTCCGTTATAGGTACACGCGCGTATTGAAAGCAACGAGAATTCGTGAAGATGCGTGGATAATAATTACATTTACTCTCAGATCGACGGCCAAAACTTGAGCACCACTGAGTACACGATAACATTTAGTATTACCACCTATGCGGTTGTCATCTGCAGGACATTATTGTGTGTGTAGTTTTTGCCGGCAAAGATCTTACAAAAGAAACGGTCGTACATATAGGCGAGTTATATTATACAATACTGTACACGTCGCCGTAGGCGGTAAAACAAAATGACGACGTAATTGCAAAATTAGAAAAATCCACCGCATGTCGATTACGCGCATCATATAAATTATTCACACGTAGAGATTTGAACAATCGCCTCGTGGAGCCATCGCACAGTGGTGTGGTGCAGTGGCGTCGCGTGTACACGCGTTTATGGTATGCCAAATTTAAGGCGTACCTAGCCCATATATATGTATATGTCTTTCACAGTTTCACTGTATTCTATGGAGTATTTCTACCTAATTATAATAAAGCTATAGTATAGAATTAGATGATTTGACAAAATGTGTTCAGTATAAGCGTAAGTGCGGAACCGCAGGCAAGTACTACAATATAGGTTTGTACCTAATTCGTTACTGGACTGCACAGGTATTGTAAATATTGTAATGTACTGCGCAGTACATTTTACAGTGTTATCAGAAATATTTCCGACTAATGTCGATGAGTTAATTAACTATCATATTATATGTCGCATAAATGAAGAGGTCAGTGAATAAGGTGTTAACAACTGACATTTTCAAAACCTTTAGAACTCTTAATGTTCAATATATGGCAATAACTTATGGCAAAAAAAAAATTATTGGCTACGGGATGCACTATAAATTACAACTTATTTGATACTTCCACCAAGTTACTTAGAAATGTCATTTAACATGCTTTTATCCATGGAATAATGATAAAAAAAAATGTAAATAGGTGAGTAAAAAATCTATTAGACTAATAAGACAATATATTTTATGTATATATGTATATATATATATATATATATATATATATATATATATACACACACACACTTAGAATTAGCTTTTATGTGTAAATACTCGAAAACCAATTAAAAAAACATAAATTATAATTTTTTTTATCAAATATTAACTAATTTAGGTAAACTAATTCTAAGACAAAAAAAATATATAAAAAAATTAATTTTACAAAAGAAATTGTTCATGAACATAGTTAGAAGATTATTTTATTGAATTTATTTATTTATTATGAATCCAAACAAGTATAACGTAGACCAGAGTGAAAGTATGGAAATATCTTTTTTAATACACGTTACAATGAATTAATAATATCATGACAGAGTTGAAAATAAATCTTTGAGTCAAATTCCAATGAACAATTTTATGATTTTTTTTTGAACATTCGTACAATTATTCAATGTTATTCTGGTTATTTTGTAATATTTGATGAAGTTTTGATTTTTTTTTTCTACTCTTTCTTTTTCTATTCTTGAATAAATTGGTTCAATGACTTCGATGGGTCTCTCTCATCCATATTTTCCTTCTATTTTTCTTTCTATAAAATTATCATCTTCTATTCAATATTCATTATACCTCATTATAATATTTCCAATCCTTTTTTCTGCTTTCTCTCATTATTTTCCATATTATTTCCCATTTTCATTAAATGTTGATACATCATATATATGACATATAAATATAACAATCATTTATTTATGTTAAAATTTATAAGAACTGAATCTGAGATCCCAGATTCATTGCACCTTCTGTATGGCTACATCCTTGCGAATTATGGCACTGAATTGAAAATTATATTACAAATTAAGAATGTGCGCGGGTGAATATCCTGACGTCTCCGCGGACGGCACCAGTGGTACCACTCTCACTATGGTGTTAGTAGATCCGAGAATATTCTACAAGGATAAAAGAAGTTGAAAAATTTCCTCGGATAACAATTATTGTTATAATTAAAAAAAACACACTGTTATATTCAAATTTCTCTCGATATATTACAATATCATTGATTATTCATATATATATATATATATATATATATTTAGATTTATTAACTAAATGTTTAATACAATTTGAGAGTTTATTTTCATCGATATTATGCACCCTTAGGCCAGATTTCGTCATCCGATGCCCGATAAGCTATATTGTACCTATAATCAATGCTATAATGTATCTGTCGGCGTAAATGACGTTCGTAACGGAACAGGATGGAAACGATTTCCTATCTACCAAATAAGGGCAACAAATTCTGTTTCAGACGGAGTTTTTTGCAAACTTAAGCACATAGTCACGGAAAAATACATATTATTGTAATAGCTGACCTGCTGACCGTCGACAACACTACTCGAAAAACGAAATTCTAAACAAAAACAAAACGATGCGATGTACATAGTGTGCTAAAACTGCTAACTGTACAATTCGCAAACATAATAGCGTAATACATATTATGTTGTAATATCGCATGGAATTTAAACGAGACATGTTTTAATTTGAGTGAGCACTGGACACATTTTGTTTTATAGTAAGCGTACCTATATTATGTTTCATAAATCGTTTGCGTTGCATATTTCAATTTCACTCGAATTGATCCTCTATCCAAGAAATCGCGGGTGGTGCGATGGGATGGGAACGGTATTTAGTTTACTTACGTGCGGTGAACAGTTATGTAAATCCCGTCGAGACGGTGTGTTTTTTTATTTATTCAACACAACAACAACAACAACAACAATAATAATATCATTATATCGTTATTTAACGGTGATTTAATTGTGTTCAAATTATACCTACTGAAAAACTATAAATACGTCTTAGCACACTAATCATTTTTCACATTCAGATTAATATCGCCCGTTAGTATTGTTACTTGTTGGTTATTACAATATAATAGAGTCAAGCTGTTATATTTTCGAAATAGAACGCAATTAAAAAAAAAAAAAAACGAAACGATTATTGATGATTGTATGTATAATTATAAAAGAATTATAAGAAATATTAACCTGTATAGTCTGTAATAAAAAATATATAAAAATAATTACCACTTCAAGTAATTGTCAGAAAATTTTGAATTAATTTTTAATAAAACTACAAAAGTTTATTAAATACGCAGAATATCTCTTATGTAATATTCTGATGTATTTCTGAAATGTGAAAATATTCATACATCATTACGTCGTGAACATTATTCTAGAAAATAAATAGAAATACGTAATAGTTTGTAGCTTATACAAATCAAATATCTTAAATAGTTACTAATAATTATTATAGTTGTATGCAGCCATGCAGGGTTTAAACAGTGGTAAAAATATGCCAAGCGAACGCAGAAAAACAAAATTCAGTATATCATTTCGAGTTGTAACTTGTGGTTAGAGTGAAGGAGATAATATTAAAATATATGGGAATATTTTCAAGTGTTATATACACTATACAGCAAGCATTTCATTTCGGGTTTTAGTGCCGAAACTTCAATAATGTCCATTAGATTATTATTATTCAAATCTACTTTTGCGGAAATAATAAAAACGTTGAATTCCTTGGCACACATAACTATAACACGAAGTATTAAACAATAAATATGATATAATGTATAATAGCAATAAAGTCTTAAATTGTAAAAATATTTAACTTAGAAATAATCTCATACATCAAAGAGTAAATTATTATTTCAGATTGATAATAATATTTACTTTCATTTATCAATTAAATATGTATAATTGGTAAATCTGATACAATTATTTAATAAATGGATGATCTAATATGATACTTATATAAGAAGCATTCATTTACAAACAAAACAAATACTAAATTAAACTAAATTAAATTAAATTAAACTAAATTAAAACATATTATATAACTATATATGAATAAATTGTCATTAAAATAAGGCCAATGCCCCAATAAGTATTTTGCTAATAAAAATATTTAAAATTTACCATGCATATAACTCTTGAAACCTATACATTTTAGTTTATAAATTATAACTAATAAAATGACACCACCGTGGTCCGTGTAGATCGCGTGTAACCAATAATGTTTAGCTACCGAACTAGTTGAAAATATTAAATTTTTCAATTGTGAGATTATTCACCGTGCATATTCTAATCGCTAAATAGTGTTCTTGTTTAACAGTGAGTTAACATTAAGGTGTAACAGGCGACTGGTCCCTTAACACGCGTAATAATAGTATAGAGTACGACTAATTATTATTCATCGCGCACCGGTAATTTTCCGTCGAAAATCGAACTGACCGTGTGTGAGCCCCGTGTGATGTTCGTGTGGTACGCAGTACAATAACAACATGTGACGCGTGTGCGAATCACAAATAATAATAAAATTATGGCCGTACAGTCCTTGGATACGATAAATGAGATAAGTCCGTGCCGCCAAAATGGCACTGGAGGCCAATAAATCATTAACGTTTGGCCATTTAGTAGCACTACATAATAACACTAAATAATAGCACTTTTAAAATATTACCAGTAGTTTAATAAATTATCCATCAGAATAAAAAAAAAAAGAACAAAACACTTAATTATATCGGCCGGTCGATCAGGCAGCGGTGGCGGTGTTCCGTCGTCGTTGACTGCAGCTGAATTTATAATAATAATCAGAAAATAACAATAATGTGATACTTTCGAAACAAAATTATTGTTGGCGGTCAATATTACTCCGAATATACACAACTGAGATGACTTTAATAGCATTAGTGTAAACAATTGATGTTATATTATCACAATCAATTATAATAATATGTCGTTATTAGTTAATTTTTTCAGCGCAACTACTGTGTAATATATTAAATTATATTACGATTCTTTAATTGCTTGACATTAAATCAATTTCAAATCAAATAATAAAAAAGGTTTTCGATTAATAAAAGTTAGGTTAATTTGTTGACGTATTTATTCACACGGATGAGATAATAATAATAATGATGAAATCTTCAGTGCGTGTTTCGGTTTTCGGATGTATCTAATTTATTATGTAATATAACCGGCAGTGATTCATCTAAATGAATCGAATCAAAATTAATCGATATTAACTGCACGATTAAACTCCGAATAGCCGCAAGCATAATAACGATTTATTGATGTTTAACTAATGCACGAGGGCAATACTATACGGTTTAGTGTAAAATTGTGCGAAAATATTTCAATTTAATTCAACAAAACTTATTTTTTGGGGGTCGCGCCACCGTCATAGCTCAAATAGCGTACTGCCGCTATGAACAATATATAATAATGTTACCGTACGTACTAATTATATTATGTTAGTTATAGCATGCACGGTAAATAAATGTATACTATGTTGTCTAATTTCTAGTTCAAAACGTTTTATTTAATTAAAAACTATTAGCATTGTCAGTTCACGTTTGGTTATACGTTTTAGAACATATTCACGCATGTTTACACGTGCATTATTTTTCGAGTGGTAGACATAATTTACTGTTTAAACTTTTGTTCAAATTTAATTCGTGATGAAATATGCACATTTGAACCGTTCGACTGTACACACAACATAAATATTCGTCCCGTGCAATGTGTCCATATAGATACTTTTGAATCTAAACACTAGACTCACCAACATACCATGTATTACGTTTTACGATCACTATCGTGATTCGCAGTAACTAATAGCACAGCATAATGCTTAATGATGTAATATGTTAAAATTAATAGTCAATAAACATAAAAAGAGGAGTATCGTGTTTATAGGAGCAATAATAGTATATGCATTATTTTTTAATAGGGTTCAACAGAAAATACGCATGTATAATTTTATTTTTTTCACCTTCTTGGAATATAAAATTCTAAAATAACAATACCTAGTTAGTAATTACACAGATACAATTTAAAAAAAAAATTACTGCATTGACATTTGACATTATTATATTAATTATTAGGTAATTATTATCTTATTATGCCGTTATTACGAGAATTTAGTTTTAAATAACGATAACAATACAACGAAATTGCATTCTTTTACATAGGTCATGAATTATTGTGACACGCGCAAATAAAATCAACATCGACAATCAGTTTTATTATTATGCCTATCAAAATGATATCATATAATTTTAAATTTATAAATTAATATCAGTAATCATTCAAAACTGAATAAATAAATTGTATGTTGACATATTGTTATATTTTCACAATCATAATGGAATAACGGTGTTTTGGTATAAGATGACAATTTTCAAACAGACTACAGAAAGGTTTATTTTGTTTGTTTGTGTCTTTACTTATTGAAAAAACTTCAACATGAGTAAAACTTTTAAAATGTATACAGACGTTTCAAAATAATACATGCGGATGATGATATTGTAATAAGTTGAAAGTTTGAAATATCTGAACGGGAATCGAAAGAAATAATTTATATTATACATATAGTATAGACGGTATATTACCAGATCTCTCAAATAAAGTTCTGTGGAAACTGAAGAGTAGATAAACAAACACTAAAATATATATTATATTATGATGTATATCAAACTAATAATTAAGTGCATTTCAGAACAGTACATTTTAGACTATATACAGTGAATGTAATTATAACACCTAATCAGCTGAAACAACCATTAAACAAACTAAAAATATAAAATATAGAGAATGTTACCATCAAAATAAAATAAAAAAACACAAATATGTGTTCGTCGATTTCAAAAAATAATGATCAAAAATAATAGTAATAGAAATCTCTTTGTACTTATACATCCGAAGTCCAATTACATGAAAATAAATGTGCTAAAATGAAATCATAATATTTATATATAATATATAAACCAATTTTAATAAAAAATAAATCTAAAAGTTTATTTTTCGTCGAATTTCTATAATGAAATAAATCAAAATTCATAATATTTAAAATTTTATACAAAATACCTACATAACAAATTAAATCACAAATATTGTGTTGATCGTATACGAGTTGAGAGTTCATAAACGAAATAGTTTATTGATAGTTGTATCTCTAATGCGAAAAAAAAACAGACAATCTAGGTATACTAAATAATAAAGTAATTATTTTGTAATTAATTGATAATAATTTAGGTGGAGTCCGACGATTAAATTATAACAAGAATATACTCTCAACTTAGTTGTACGCACGAATACAAAGACATAATTTAATATCATGTATAATAGGAATTTTTTTTTTTATTAATATTGATGATCGATGCCTCCAAAAAGATTCCAAAATGTATAAAAATGATGTATACACAATTTGAATATAATTGGATAAGTTTAACCCGTGCTCCAAAGCCTTTAAAGTTGCTACTATAATAAATCGTAGACATGGATGTAAATATAAAAGTACTCCACCTATACAGTTCATATTTTAATCGTATATTATAGTCCGTTTTTTCCTTAATGACTTTTGATAACTAATTTGATTATTGTATAAATTATGAAACTAAACAGCAATACGGATTTTATTGTAATGAAAAATTTGACTAGGAAAAAGAAAATAGACAATCTGCATATTATTAAATGATATAGGTACATCATACTCGGTATTTCCGAATTATGTGCGAAAATTATTACTTAGCTTGAATTAATTGAGTATGTGGTTTTCTGGCGATAGGTCCGAGTTGTATGCATGATTTCATTATATTATTTATTTATTTATTTAAAATTTATTATTTATCAAAAACACACATAATGATAATATGCTCATCTTACCTATAATTTGAATTGAATAATGTTACGGTATATTATTACGGTATACACTAAAACGATTGACTGTTCAAACTTATACACGCTCAATTTGAACCTGTTACGAAAAATACGTGCACGCAATTCAGTTGTAGACCAACATCATTTTTTTTTTTTTTTCGGCACTCAATTCGAATGTAGACGAATACAATCATGAGAAGTTACGTTTTACGTCATTTTCGGGCCGGTCAAATAGACGGCAATTGCCGTTCTGTTGCAAAATTTATAACATATATAGCCGGTTTTAAAAATAATTTATCACCAGACAAAACGTCATTATTTCAAACTATTGTATGAATTGTAAACTGTGCTGTACGTTGTAAAAACTTGACAATTATCGTGATCAATTATTCAAATTATGGACGTATGGAAGTGTGAAACCACACGTTTTCAGTTTTATTTTGTTACAGATAAGTATTTTCGTTACAATTGTTTTCCCTCGATATTAATACTCGTATTGGCAAGTATGTAGCATTATTAAATTATCATAATTATTATAGACATCATTCCGTTTATCCAAATTCGGATATATAAATGGATCATTATTTTCAACTATTTCAAGACATTTTTCTTTAAAAGTATTTAGGTAGTGTATCAATATATTCTGAAATTAACAAGTGTAAGTACGACAGAAAATATAATATCCTGGTTCACCGATAGTGCGCCTATAAAAAATTATTAAATTATTAAATTGTTAGCATTCAACTTGAATTTTCGAAAGTTCTAATACAAATGAACTGTAAGTAGGTAGTTGAATGTTTTTTAATAAAGTTAGCCTGAATTTTTTTGATAAAAATCGTCGATTCGGACCGCCTTTCAATTGTCATCGCATAATAAGCACACATGCGAGTATACGGACAGATGATGACAGACACGGACTATTCCGTACATATCTGAATCTGCTGAGTCGCAGGAACATCAACGAACAATATAGTATATTATTACACCGCGGACAGGAGAGAGGCGGAGTCGTATGACTATTATGCGACGGTGACAAAGTTTTATCTTACTGTACTATATATACGAATGACTCCAATTCATCCGTTTGGTCGGTAAATAATATTAAGGATTTTCGAATTAAAGTCGCGAAACGGCGACGCGTAGTCGTTGTCATGAAACTACGAACGTTGCCGCCGCGCGCTGCCGACGACCAGACCATAATCAATAAAACCGAACCGGCAAAGGCGTCGCCGATGAACTACGCGGATCGTTTGACCACCCGAAGAGTATAATATATATATATATTATATACAAATAGATACATGTACATTTTAGTATCTTATGGATAGAATTTCTTTTTTGTTTTTAAATTTTAATCTGGCTCAGCGTTATGTACATACCGAACAAGATTAGTCGGAAAAAAAAACCATTTTAATTGAAAGCGAGTTGTTTGCAGCGGGATAAGATTTCTTTGTCGTATAATGGTTTTATTAAAAGTCTCCATCGAATCGTTTGCTTTTCACTTGCTCATCATCACAACAACTCATCTCCTTTTGGATTGGCAATGGAAAAAGAAAAGAAAATCTCAACAATTACGGCCGGAGGTATTCCGTGGGTAGTTTATTTGAAGTTTAATCGATCCTATACAAAATCAGCGGTCAAGGCACTGTAAATCTCGAGTGTATATAAGATCTTTTCGCACGATTTTTGCAATGCTAAAGAGATTTGTACATAATACACTTAATCCGTTTTCCCTGCAGAACTTAAGACGATGTCCAAAAAAACAAGTTGTTCTCGTTTTAGGCGATTTTAAGAACTTCAAATCACATATTTATACCTTCGAATAAAAATTTGGTTTGAATTAAATGTAATGATTGTCTTGATAAATAAGTATATTTATTCTATATTTAAAGTATAATAATCTAATAATGTGATGTAGTATAGTATCAGGTAGATATATTACATAATATATACTCACATTAACTTATCTATATTTGTTTAAATGTTTAAATTTCTAACAAACAAATATAAATGACATAATATTACTTATAATATAATCATTAATCGTGATGATAAACTCGAGCACGTGTGCTTTATTTATTCAATGATTTTTAGATGTTTGTTTTCAAAGTGCATGTTTGACCGTTCGAATAAACAAAATATTTTAAACATTTCAGATAAATACAATTATTGCATGTGTCTTGTATTTAATATGGGAAGCGTATATTATTTTAACGGTGCATTACTGTTAGTACCTATTCATATTTTTTTAATTACGGTCTGTATATTTTCGTTTATTATTGGGGGAAAGATCAATGTGATCATTATAAAATGTAAGTTATTATATTGTGTTTAATTGTCATTACTTATAGTCTCCACGTTCAATGGAAAAGCGTACCTTTAGTATGTGCACGTATCAATTATTGTTTTGCGCCCGATTGTCAATAAATTATTGTGAGAAAAACTAAAAACTATATAATTATTATAGAACAAATTCTTGCAACCATTGTTGAAAAACTGAAAAACCCATGCACAGAAATTTAATCAAACTATCGTCTAAAATAGCATTGCAGTGCTATCGATCGCACGCGCGGGATTTTAAAATACCGGAGACCACAAAGGATACATATTATATGTTTATAGGACGCAAAAATCATCGACGGCAAAAATGTTGAAGATACCGATGAAAAACTGGTTTTGACGGAAATCTTACACATAAGACGTGAGAAAAATGTATGAAATATTCGAAAGCGTCGTACATTCCAATATTCCATAATATAATATATTATTAGTTACGAAAAATATTATTCACAATGATTAATACAGTAATACCTACTTGAAAAGAGCGTGTGGGCAGAAGTATAAAATAGTTATACTAGCTGTTCCGTTAAAAGTTATATCGGATGAGAAATAATTTAGTTTTAGACAGAATATCTATCTCTCAATCCCCCATTCATAATATACTAACTTAAAAACTATCCACGATGCCCGCCCAATAACATTTCTATGGCTGTAACTTTGTTTTACTGGGTTTTAAATAGTATGTATGTATATTATGTAAAAACGAAATCATAATCGTATTAAGTTAAAGACACTTCAAACAGTTCAAACCTTCCCGAGCATTCGATATTCGCATGGCATAAAGATCATATTATTATATACATATACTTTGGTCATTCTTCTTTTGACATTTCAATCTTTAATACAAATAAACTCAAGATGACAGCTGCTTTATTCGAGGAGACTGGGTCTCGTTACACTCGAAAACCTCTTAAATGTAAGTTATTTTTAATGCAAGACGCTATATAGATTGTATATATATATATATATAATGTATACAAGTATCCTAATCCTCTTTCTATATCTCTCTTTTCCTTCTACGTACAAAATAAATTATTCATAAATAGTTTCACAAGTATTTTAACGTTTATAAAAATTAATTCTGCTCGTATAATATGATTCCATATAGGTTTTAATTATTCAGATACTTAGCGTCTTAGTGATGAACGATTATAGAAGCGAGTAATAATTGAAAACGAAAAAAATAAAAATAAACAGAAAGTTTATGTTTTCATCGAGAAGATAATATCAACAACATCGGTACGAAATCACATCCAACCTCCTTCGGAGTTTACTCATTGAAGTCAAGTTTTGGGCCAACGTCGATCCAGACGATGGGCCTGCGGCTGTGCTGCGGTCAGCAATACAATCAATCGTACGTCAATGTTATACAATATGATTGAACGCATATTTTGCGCGATGACGTTTTCTTTTAGACGAACGTCGTGCGCGGTGCCGTCTTTTTGGCATATATTATAGATTATAATATTATTATACGTTTATAAATTCGGACGCGTATATATATATATATGTACAGAGCTTAACGAGATACTATTATTTCGGTTCGATGCAGACGCATTGTTATACACGTCAAATCGTTTAAAGTCTGCAGACCATTACGCGCATGCACACACCATCACTATACAATAATATGATAAATAATACTATAATGTACGGAATACGGATGACCCTATATCGTTCATCATCGATGTGCGAGAGAAGTTGCGCATAATGTGTTATTGATTTGTATAATAGACGTATACGCGCGTCATTTCGACAACAGTATGAAATGTTTTGTTATACACGCACCGATGCATGGGGTGCAGGACCGTCTGTGTACTCTAATATAATAATATGCATACTATTATTAATTATCGTGTAGAGTTGATTGTACGTAATTGTGCGTATCCCATCCCGTCGAGTGTCGACGGCAGAACTTTGATCGCGATATACCGTGCGGGGATTAAATCATTATAATTTCAATATTCTACGAAATAATTGGAATTTTACTCTCGCAAATTAATTATCGTTTTATAGATATAAAACTTTTTTATAATTTCATATTCATATTTATCAAGTATTTATAGTATATTAAACACTTAAGATACCGTATGTTACCTCTGTGCCTGCACTACTTTTTTGTGTAACCAGAAGATGGGTCAGTCTCACATATAAATATATAATATATAATGGCTCACTCAAATGCTACTTAAGATTCTCATTTTTATTCCAGACATGAATATAATCATTAAAAGAAAATGTTATTTGTAAATTGAAACACATGTAAATAAAATAAATATATCAAATCAAGAGTGACATAAGAATGATAGTTATAACAGTATATGCAATTCAAATGTGATTGTAATTTCAGAAAAATTTGAGATCTATAATATAATTTATGTAACATTTTGGTAAGATATAGAAGATCAACTGTTTGTAACGTAGTCTTTGTACAATTATATATACATAGGTAGTTGATACTTTATACTGATCAGATAATGATGAATTGATGAGTAATAACTAATATTAGAAATAATTTACAGATTATACAAGAATACAAGATTATCGATCTTGTAAGATTGGCAGTAGGATTTATGTATGCATAAACACCTATGGTGCACTATGTACATTGTACATGTATGGTACACTAATATCAACTACATACAATATAAACTGAAACAATAACAGGAATTAAAATAATGTTCGAAGAATTTTCTTGGATCAAAATCACTCATAATATTTGAAACTGGAATCACAAGCCGTGGATGTTTTAGTTTCGAGTGAAAATGATCAACGGAAACAAATCAACCAACAATTTATAGATGTACTATTTATCATATGAAGACAATAACAGATATTAAATATTTTAATAATGACGGTGCACATAATATAATGTATTATAAGACATTAAGTATTTTATGTTTAGTATTACTAGTAGTACACTAGTACTACTAGTGTCTAGTGTACTACGCGAATTATATGTATGTGCGTATAAACATTTTACAGCACCTACATTGTATACATCATTATATTCAAGATATGATGGTATCATAATAAATATTAATGATAGTAAATAATATCAGGTATTCAATAGCATTGTAAGACATCACTACAGACACTACATAAGTAATAAGATAAATAACAATATTAACAGCCAATAACAAACGCAGGTACGGGTGCCATATACTTGTATTTCCATTATCATCACACCCAACATTTTGCTATTGAATGTTATTTTACTGAAGATATATTGTGTTGTGCAATTATTTTAAGTTTGGTAATTTAATAGAAAACAGGTGATTCGGTTTAAATTAACTTGCGTTTGTTGATATCACAATAATAATAATAATAATAATCAGCAATGTACACTCCAAGGCCTAAAATATATAGTGTTAATATTTGCTTTCAATCACTTGACACAACAAATTCAATTAAAAAATTAAAATTATATAATTTAATATAATATTATAGAATTTATAATACGCATACAATTCATCAATATCATCAGTATCACTATAAAAAAATCACTATTTTACATATTTCTACAGCACCTACTAAAATCAATTTAAACCTGTAAGAATATCAAAGAAACTCGAGAAAACGAAAAGCAGTTGAGTATAATGTTCTCTATACCGAGGCCAAATGTAGTGCAGTGGACAAAGTTATAATTCACCAATGACTTTCCGGCATACAGCAAATGGTTACACAAAATGAAACCTAGACAAGTTTTACTTACCTAGGTATCATAACATAAACGCGAATATCTTTCGCCTGTGACACAGGTAACACTTGTAAAACCAACGTTTATTAATGCGGAAAATCATGGAGTCCAGTCTAAATGGCTTCCCAAAAACGTATTCTGATCCTTCATCGTGAACGACGGTAATTGTTTTTGTTATATAAGTATAATAATAATATCAAGAAAAACTTATCGAAACTGTATGTACGTCGTATAGGAACGATCAATGAAATAAAACGTATATAATATTATAATAGTAGAAATGTCAATGTCACGGTTCAATTATAAATACGTTATACTCACAAGACTGGATATAATAATTATTTGAAAGCGAGATATCAAATATTGAAACTGAATAAATATATTTAGGTATTTCAATATTTAAAAATGTACATATTATTTTTATCCCATAACAACCGGCGTTTTCAAGCCTGGCAGGTATATTATTGATATAATTATATTATTATAATACTGTAATATACTATTAGAAGCAACTTAGAACTACAACAACTATATAAATAAAAGCAGTAATTATAGCAGCATTACAATCTAGAAGAATCGTATGGGCTGGTCACGTAGGAGGTCAAATAGCCAAATGAAAGTGGTATTAAAATAGAAACCCCTTGGGAAAAGACCACTAGGAAGACCAAAATAAAGATGGATAGGCAAAGTAAAAAAAAACTTTAGATTAAATTGGAATACAAGATGGAAGCGGTAGCACAGGATAGAGACTGGTGGAAGCTAATTTGAGTTGCGGTAATAAGCCTCAATGGCCTTTGAAAAACCGAAGAAGATTATAATTCTGTAACGGTATGTATCACTATTGTAAATGGATTTATTCCATTGAAAATTGTATAGAAGATTCCATAGAAGTTGTTTTTACTGTCATTTCAAAATTATTCAAATCCATAGACTTAATTGTTTTTTATAAGCGTTTGAAATGCAAACATTAATATAACATTTCAATTTAAAAATAACGTAATATATTATATAATATACCTATTCTAGACCAACATATCATCTCCGTTATCAGAATCGTTATTCGTATACAAATATACAATGATACCTAATCATTGCATTCAAATTTACCAAATTCATTGAAATTATCTATCCTATATGAACGAGGTATACACTCCACCCCCTACTGTACAGCAGAGCGAGGCCCATCAGGTTCTTTTTTAATTTATAGATATATGCAGGCTCATTATTTCATTATTTATATTGGATCTATCATCTATTATAATAGAGCGTAGATTATTGAGCGGAGTATAATTGAGTGCAAGGATAATAAAGCACCAAACTTTTAAGCGCTGTAATGAAATAACATATTATATAAATATATACAAATATATAAAAAACAAGAATAATTAATTATTATACCTTAATACTTTTAAATAATTTAATTTTTTTTAACTAATGATTATAAAATTGTGCATCTTAAGATTCAGTAATGTGAGTAAAAAATGTATGTACCAAAACATCTTTGTCTGAATGTATGTAAAAAACTTTTTTTTACACACAATATTATTTCATTTTGTGCTTGTTGGGATAACATTTATGTTGAACCAGAATTTATGATACTTTTCATGCTTATAAGACGCGTCGATTGTTTTCGCAAAGTTGTTGTTGATTTATATTAAAACTGACATTTTTGTTCGGTATTACAGTGGGCTGTAAGGCGTTTTATGAAAACCGTTATTGTGAATATTGCGAATTGCCAGCGTTTACTCATACCTGTGTTCAAAATATTACGCTGATGAGCAAGATACATCCGAGACGTTTAATGATATATATATATGGTAACAAATGAAAGAAATCCTTCAAGGGTAATATGTTATATACCTATCTAATACACCGTATTATATAGGTACTATATATACGCGCAGGCGTCGGAGAAAATCGGATACTTATACCCTTAAGGTACTTGCCTTATACATGTATATTACGGAGGTATGAGTCACCTATCAGACTAGAGTGCCCATCTGTCATACAATGTTGCTGAGACATGTCAATTATTTTAAAATACCATTTTATAACCGATAAAGTATCTGTACGTCAATTTTGAGTTATTATTATTTTTTATTTTTACACTTTTAGCTGTAAGCGATTTGCCGAACGTTTTACACGTTGTTCGCGATTATCATCGCGCACGAGCAAATCCGAAACATTTACACATCAGCTTGAGTATTTAATATATTATACTATATATTATTCATTTAGCTCATGGTAGCTAAATACTGGTATACTGCACAGTGGCGATAAACGATAGTAGCCACTTGAAAAGTTACATCAAGGCCTGATTTTAACTTTTTTACATTTAAGAAATGTTCAATACAAGACACTCTATGCTTGGGACTTTTTTCAAAGTAATTATTTAAGGACAAATAATAAACATATTCTAAACACTAATTTTAACGACGAATGGTTAACGATTACCGATACAGCTAAAATACGTTTGAACCATAAGTTTTTCAAAAAAGGTATTACCTTTAATATGATTAGGTACTACTTAATATTCAGAAACCAGAATATTTTGAACCTGCTTTTAGTTTGAAAAATAAAATTAGGTTTTATATAGTTTTTAGTTTTGTCTGTTTTTCTAAACCTTGACGTTCTAAAGTCTAAATACCACTATCTTTTTAATTATAATGATATTATATATTATTTACATACAGGTACTGTATTAGGTACACAATAATACACAATTACACGCTTGGCGAAATGCATAAAACTATTCATATTCAGTGATAAATATGAACATTGGACGCTATTAATTAACAAATCAAGGTTTCTTATTTTCAAAGATCATCTTCAATCAAGAATGTCTACGGCCAATAATTAAAATATAACAGTTGTCCAGAAAATCTGTATGTGAGTACGTTTGATAATCTTCCCGACTTTCATAAGAATTAAATTTTTGTTATATTTAGTTTTAAATGTTTAATAATCTGCTTTGTAAAAAGTGATCTCTTTACGTTTGTGTTATGAAATACCTTATTAATGACTTTAGAATCTCCGATTTTCGTTTAAATTCTTTTCTTAGCAAGAATCAATATAGGTAATTCATTATATTCACGATATAAGTCTCGGCCCACGAGTAGGTATTGTATTTAAATTAAAAAACTCATTTTAAAACATTTGTATTAAGTTTATCCTGGTATTAAACGTTCTACCGAGACACCGAGTTGTTTGATATTTAGTAATATTCATTGAACTATATGCTAAACGATTTAATATATTATACACATTTTATTTCAAACCATGTTTTGAATGTATTTTCAATTATTTCAAAGCATCAAAATCTCAAATATTGATGGCTATAATTAATCCGTTTAACAATTAATATCTGGAGGATGGATATATGGTTTTTATATTATACAGTATACATATTACAAACATTAATAAATAATATTAATTGAAATTCCAAGAATGTTGTGAATAATAGTTTGTTTAATTTGTGAATCTTTCAGCGGTAACGTCTTATATGCTTATATTTAAGATGGAACGATTGATTTTGTATTTATAATGCTACTGCAGATGACGTGAACGAGTTTACTGTTATAGTGTTATGAAACTTAATCACATTATTATCAGTATTCAAATGTCAACGAAAATAAATATTTTTTGGGTGTCTGAAATTATTTATGCCTCATCACTTGCACTAACCACAGTTGAATAAGAAAAACAAAATTTATTTTCAACAGAGTTAAAATATAAGGTATTATAATTTATAACCTTATGGCGTGTTGTTATATTTCAATTAAATTATTTAATTGTATGCATTTCTCTTAAATTGTCAATAGTATTATGTTTTTCCTGATTAATGGTCGAAATAGACGTAAACTTTGTAGACGTTTCTGTTAAAGTACTAAAATGTATTATCACAAATATAAATATAAAATATCGTAACGATCACCATTGATCGAGTCTCTTGACAGTCGAGAGTATTATTTCTTTCGTCTCTAAGGTTGTTAGACCTATCCGGGCTGACTTATGCGAGTCTGAAACGAGACCGGGTGCTGTATTCTGATAGAGTAGTTGAGTTATTAAATTATAATACTTTTTTATATTATCATTTTTTATCATATAACTCAACTATTGTATTAAATCGGTTATTTTACCTAATGAAAAACAATATGATGTTGGAATAATTTTAGTATTTATTTCTGGCATTCTTAATTTTATTAATAATGTAGCTATTAAAGAACTAATGTATCGGGTCTGTACATTGTACACTTTATTTAGCAAACCGGACATAATTCAAACGCGAACGTCATTTTAAATCTGATACAGCGATGATAAATCGTTGCATTCACTATTCAGTATTTTAACTTTATAAATAACATTTTCAATTAATCTCCATAGTTCGTTCATTGTATCATTTTTGACAAGAATAATTCTGCTCCAGAAGACTAGAACTTGATTTAATCGATTATTTGGAAATATCACACTTTATCGACGCGTTTGAAAAATAAAATAATTAATAGATTATAACGTAGGAGCGTTATTTTAGAATGAATAGATGAGTATGATAATATTGTGCACAAGTTCATAAAAATATGTGTTTAAATTTTTTTTTTTTAAATTTCATAAAAGAATATTATGTATGATTGCATTCAGGAATTCTAATTTCTTATAGATTTAAAAATCTGCAGTAATTGACATAATCCACCTTTGACGATTCTGCCATTTTCTTTTTGGTTGAGTTCGGACTTTTTGTCCTTGCCTCATTTCGATTATTATTATTTTTGCACCATAATTTGTTTTTTTTTCAGGAATTCAGGATAAGAGCAGGGTATAGGTCAGGTCGGGTGATGTTTGCCAATAATGAGGAATCCTTCACTTATATTATTATGTTATGTGAACTTATTCTAGCTCCTTGGTACGAATTACTGGTGGACAACAGGATAACGTGGAAGCATATTTCGTCTTTTTCTCGAGTAGCACCCCATATGAAATTATTGTAAATACAATTTTTATTTTATTTTTTTTTTTTGTCATAACATCTATCGGGAAAATGGTCTCCGAGAAAATGGATCTCGGGTTTCGGGTGTTTCGGAAAAAAAATACCATTCAGGAATTTCGATTAGAGAAAAAAAAAACCGTGAACCTACGATGATCGATATGTACGAATACTTGAATGGTCCGTGAATAGTGTGACATGAACGTCTTAGAGTATTTTATATTTTTATCAGTTAAATTTATTTGTCGACCTCATTTTAAATTATATGCTCGTGAGGATATTATAATAAATATAATTCGCCGAACCTCTTCGTATTATTTACAAAATTTTATTGTCTGGACTACTGAACTTTTAAATGCAATTTTTATCCAACCAAGCGCTCTGCGCAGTCATCTATGAGTTTTTCGTTTCAGCTCACCAGCGGTTCTTATAAAACCTACCAGAAAATATCTCAAATGAATTAAATATACCCATATTTGTTTTATGGACATATTACTCTTGAAGTTTATGTCCACTATCAGTAACATCTCAGCATCTAGGTACGTTAAAATATAATTACGAGTAATATATTATTGTTACGATCTTTGTTCATTGTATATTTTTAGAGATATTATTGTTGACGCGTAATGCAGAAAAACTGTCCACCTTGGTGCATAATATTTTATTTTATTTATTTATTATGAATTTAGATAAAAAAAAAAACCTCACCAATACTTGAATGGCTTTGAATTTTAGAACAAATCGTGTATATTATTATTAAATACGTATCCATATGGTAGGTATGTCAATAATAATAATAATAGTAATATGCATTGCGTCCGTATGAAATA
>JAIPRK010001624.1:4973-24942 GCA_025469195.1 Chaitophorus viminalis
TGAATGCAATGATAGATATCATTGTATACGAATAACGATTCTGAACGGAGTTAATATGTTTGTCTAAAATGTGTATATAATAATATAGTATTTTATATTTAAATTGAATTATAATGCAATTTCGTAACAATTTAAATTTCAAACAGTCATAAAATTTTTTCCTTTAAGTCCGGTAGAAATTTCTTTATATATTTTTGAAAATTAGCTTATGGACAATCTAGTGTTAAAATTTTGAATCTTAAGTATAAACAGAAAAATTTTATGAATTTTCAACTACAAAATAACTTGCAAATTATCGTGATTTTGACACATTTTATACAAATTTGAAATTTATTGGCTTATAAAAAAAATTTGAGTGAGTCGACCTCCGATATTTTTTAGTTACGATAAGTTTAACTTGTAGTAAACCTAGTATTAAATTTTCCATAGATTTTGGTCAGCCAATTAAATTTTATCGAAGTTTAAAAAAAAAAAAAATTACAAAAATCGAAAATTTAAATTGTCTATAAATAAGTCAAAATATGTCAAAATACTTTGAAAACCTAACCATGTGTAGAGAACACCATTATAAAGAATTGGTGAACATTTCAAGTTTTTGCGGTTTTTGTTTTTGATTTAGAGTATTTTAAAAAAATGTATATTGTAAAAACGTGATTTTGCGTAAAATTTTCCGGTTTTTTGTAATTTTTTTATCGTTTTTTTCGATTTTTTTAAAAAGTATAAAAAAAAAGATGCATTTTTGACTCGCGTAAGTACTATCTATATTCACTTTCCTTTCAGAAAAGTTGCTGTTTAAGAAGATCGAAGAATTTTTACTACCAAAAATCGTGTTATCAGACACAAGAATATAAAATAAAAAAAAAAAACACATATCATTGTATAATCAATAAATTCCATCACTCCGTTCAGAATCTATAATCACTCTGTTCATTGAAATATATATTATGTATTTATGTACAGAAAATACGACTAAAATATTTGCACTTACCACCGCTTTTACCTGTCACCATGAGCCTTTTCATGGGTCTTATCATAATACGGGCACAATATTAATTAAATAATTAATTGAATTATACGGAAACGCAAAATAATCCATCAACCAGAAGAAACAGTGATCACAAAGCTATGCGCACAAGACTTATTTTATGTATCAAAAAATAAAAATAGAAAAAATTAGTGTATTCAAAAACACGGGTCAAACATTTTTAATGTTTACCCCATTTTGTTTCAAAAAATATATAAATTATTGTTATTTGTTTTGAATATTTATATAAAAATTCCAAAGAATGCACCATGATTAAACATGAAATTAAATATCCTTCGATGGAAATGGTAAAAAATACTACAATATTTCATGAGTGTTTCAGAGAAATGTACATTAAATTTAGTGAATTTCAAATCGTTCTTTTTTTTATACACTTGTCACATTTTCAATTTTATAACTCGTCCAATTCAATAAAACATTGAGAATAAAAACATATATATTATCTTATTTAGTTTTTGTACTCTTTTGAATGTTTTGATATAATATCATAGTCGCTTTAGCATATTATCTACATTCGTCGTATTTGGGCGTATTTTTATTCACATATATATTTTTGGGATTATAAAATAATAATCCATCTAGTATAATGTAACACGAATCAATTTTAAAACTTTTTTCACCCAAACTTTTTAAATTCGATCAAGTCGTTGCCAAACCGAATATTTTTCAGGTTTTTAGAGTTGCTTTATTGTAGTATTTCCACAAAAATATTTATATTAAATCGACGATGTTATATACTGTGTGTGTGTGTGTGTGTGTGTGGATCTATATAGAGAAGTTTTGCAGAAAAAGACATAAAAGGGGTTGCCATATTATATATTTTAGTTGAATTGCATGCATTGAATACTTTTCATTGGTCGGGACTGTACAAAAATTGTACTTGGACCATGTCCGCAATCCGTTAATCATTGTCTCATACCATGTGTGACCCTAACTCAACCACGATTATAGTACTATAGCAAGATAATATTGACAATTTTAACAAAATTCTATTTCATGAAAACTTCTATTTCAATATTGTTTATTAGTCAAAGAATGGTTTTGGTGGTTAAATATTTACAATTGTCAATAAATGGATTTATTTACAGATGACGGTTATGAAAAATAAAAAATAGAAATATATATAGATATATTATATTCTTTATACAATTAAACTTTCTTTGTAATGACGAATTGAAATTAACGTTTAAAAAGTTTTTTTTGTATTTTTTTTTTTATTTATTTATTGAGTAAACGGTATTAATATAAATTAATATTTGAACTAAAATAACAAGTTTAATATGTTAATACAAAAAATTTATAAATAGTTATACCAAGCAAGGTTCAGCGTTTTTTTTCAAAGTAATAATAGGGACATAACAATTTGGATTAAGCCTTGAGTACCATTTTAAAAGTTCTAGCTCAACTTGGATGGGCCAACTTCAGAACTTTGAAAATTCATATCTCAACTTTGGTTGACTAGCAAATTCTGGAAATGGACTCGTAAATTCTAGCAAATCAAGACGAAGCTTTTGGTACCATTTTTAAAGTTCTAGCTCAACTTGGGTGGGCTAACTTCAGAACTTTGAAAGCTTATGTCTCAACTTTGGTTGACTAGCAAATTCTATCAAATTACTCGTAAAATATTTGCGTGAAATTGGAATTAATTTTCAATAGTCGATGGGCCAACTTTATGGACGTCACAATTAAACCCCTGTTAAACCCGAACTTTAAACACAATGATGGAGAAATAACAATTTTATTTATTGTGATATTTAAAAAAAATAGAGAGAAACAACTTTATTTAAAGTGAACTGCACGTCAAACGGATTGCCTAAATGACAGTATACAGAATCAGACATATTTGTTACAATATAATGGAAAAAAAATAGTACATAAATGAGAATATTAAATTTAAAAAAGTAAATCATACAATAAAATATAGAGTGATTGTAGAATATAAATGAAAAAATTAATTAATATTAAGAGTATAAATGCTTATGTATAATATTAAGTGTGTCTCTCATGACAACTAAGCATATTTCTTTTAGTTCTTTTAGATCTAATGCTTTGTTTTTAAAGAAATCTTTAAGCAAAGGGGATACTGTTCTACGTGTCCCAAACCATAGACCATGGACTTTCCAATTGCTTATTTGGTATTTATTATTGAAAAAAGGGACAGTTTACTCATAAATGGATTTCTTCTCTTCGTCCACTAACTTGTCTTGATTATTCTCGTTTGTTTTCCATCGTATTGTAGGGTCCAGAATCATTCCTTTACCTCTTATACGGTCGAAGATGACTATATCCGCTCTCCTATTTTGATGGTTGTTATCGTCAGTGTGTGCCAAGCAATGTACTTCTTCGTGTACCTCGAATCCTTTTTTCCGAAATATGTTTGCTAGCTGCGTGCGAATTTTATGGTGTGCCAAATTTCTGAGCAACTCAGATCTTTAACAAGAGCCACGGATATGGGAAAGCGTTTCAATTGTGTTCTTCTCACCGCAAGGAGGATTCCTGTAGTGTCGGTTTCCCTGATTCCGACCTCCCGTCGCACGATTCGCCATCGAATTCATTGACATCTTAATACCATTGCACCAATCGCTACTTGTTATGCCCGATTTATTTGATACCCAGCTATTCGCGGGGCTAAATTATATAAATAATATAAATAAATACATATATATATAAATAAATAATAGTTATTATTTACGACCAAACCATGTCCATACGTGCGACGTACATAATATCTGGTCAACAACAATAATATTATATGACACGACGACCAATATTTCCACAACGGAATTATTAATTATTTTTATGAACAATCCCTTGTACTGCTGTCGAGAGATGAAATAATATAGCTGTTGAACACAATCACAACGGGTTTTGATCCAACAAAAGATGAAGTATAATTATGAATAAATAGGTGTACGCGATATGTTGCGACAACTGAAAAACGGCAATCCGTACGGGCGGCAGTGGGCACCTAATTAGGTAAACTGGCCTAATTATAATGACGGCCGGTCACACACACACACACAAAACCCTCTACCCATTTGATGTAATTATATTATATAACCTGTTATCTGTGTTGTGAATTATATAAGATTGTTTAAATGTGTGTATTATTGTAATTTTTGTGTGCGTGATTTATAGAATGTTATTATGATATGAATTTTGTTTGTCTCTCGAAAACCACGGTACAAAAAGGTTGTGTGTAAATCGTCCGAAGACACAAATATTATTTGCGCAAATCGCATAGTTTTTTTTTTTATAGTTAATCGTGTTTTATTTATTATTGCGTGCGCGAATCACCGCGACATATTATTATTTTTTCTTGTGCGTTTAGTATATATTGTGTGGACGCGAATCGTCACGATACTTTACATTTTTATATTTGGTGTATTTTAAACACATGTTAAAGCGTTTGCAAAATAGCTACGTAATATTATATTATTATTGTAGGCACGAATTGCCGATAGATTATTTTATATGTTATATTAGTTGTTCTAATAATTCTTTGGTACAAGCGCGTGCGCTAATCGCCGCGATTTGTACTAATTATAAATTATATATTTTTTATGCAAGCGCGAATCGCCGTACGTTTACTATTTATACTATTGTTTATTATCTTCCAAGTATGAGTGCTAAGTGCTGCAAATCTTTTATTATAAATTAATTATATTTTATTGAGCGTGCGCTAATCGCCGCTTAGTATTTTGTGAATAAGTTTTTGTGTGTCCATTTTATTATATAGGTTTATTAAGGCTCAGCTGGCCTGTCTGCGCTCCACAAAACCGTGAGTTGTTTCTTATTATTATATATATTTATTGTTGAGCCAGAAGGGCCTCATTTTTATTTATTATTTATTACCTATTTATTAATTATTAATTATTATTATTACACTTTTATATATTGGTTGAGCCAAACAGGCAAATTGTTATATTATTATCATTGTTTATTTATTATTGTACGAAGGCCAATTTGATTTATATTTTATATTTTACGTGTTGATGTGAATTATTTACCTAATTATTATTGTTATTATTTTTTGATTATTGTTTAATACACAGCAACAGTAGTTACCACATTATTGTGTACCATTTATTAAATTATTTCAGTTCCTATTTTCACTAGTTTTAAGTTACACACCGTACACAAATATACACACATACATACCTCACAGCACTACATAGCACGTCAGATTTGCGCGGCGTTCCCAACCACTTCTGATTGAGCTATTCGCATCTTACACACATACATACAAGTGTGGCCGACACTGTGAATATAAAGCCTACGCTAAAGGTGCATGCGAAGTAATAAGTGTCCGGCGCGCGCGTATTATTATTATATGTTCCCGGCCCAAACACGATACGCATGTCAAACTCAAAGTAGGACCAAATATAATGAATAGTTTACTATGAGGATCGCATTTAAAAATATACTAAAAAAATTGTATACTAGTATTTAAATTTTTAATTACAAATACAACAGGTACAAAGCTTATAAATAAATTTATATATTTTTTATTAATTAAATAATTGGAAAGCAATAATTATAAATCATTTATGAGATGGGTATAATTTACATTACAAAAAAAAAAAAGAACGGATGGGCCTCGCTTTGCTGTACGGTTGAGGTAGAGTGCACCTCATTTATAGAATAGGTCATTATTACAATGGATTTGTTCAATTTGAATGAAATGATAGATATCATTGTATACGAATAACGATTCTGAACGGAGTTAATATGTTTGTCTAAAATGAGTACATAATAATGTAGTATTTTATATTTAAATTGAAATATAATGCAATAATATGCAATTTCGTAAAAATTTAAATTTCAAACAGTCATAAAATTTTTTCCTCAAGTCTGGTAGAACTTTTTTTATAGATTTATGAAGAGTAGCTTATGGATAACCTAGTGTTGAAATTTTGAACCTTAGTTATAGACGGAAAAAATTTTATGAATTTTCAACTACAAAATAACTTGCAAATTATTGCGATTTTAACATATTTTATACAAATTTTAACTTTATGGGCTCATAAAAAAAATTTGAGTGAAACGATCTCAGATATTTTTTGGTACAATAAGTATAACTTATAATAAATTTTGTATTAAATTTTCAAGAGTTTTCGGTCAGCCAATTAAATTTTATAGATGTTTAAAAAAAAAATTTACAAAAATCGAAAATTTAAATTGTCTATAAATAAGTCAAAATATGTCAAAATACTTTGAAAACTTAACCATGTATAGAGAACGCCAATATAAAGATTTGATGAAAATTTCAAGTTGTTGCAGTTTTTGGTTTTTGAGTTAGAGCATTTAAAAAAATGTATTTTGTAAAAACGGAATTTTGTGTAAAATTTCCCGTTTTTTCGTAATTTTTTTATCGTTTTTTTCGATTTTTTCAAAAAAGTATTGAAAAAGTTGCATTTTTGATTCACCCACGTATCATATACATTCACTTTTCTTTCAGAAAAGTTGCTGTTTAAGAAAATCGAAGCATTTTTACTGCCCCAAAACGTGACGACAGGAACAAAAATAAAAAAATAAAAAAAATCACACATCATTGTAAAATCAATAGATTCCATCACTCCGTTCAGAATCTAAAATAACACACATCATTGTAAAATCAATAGATTTCGTCACTCCGTTCAGAATCTAAAAAATCATTTTATATCATGTTATTATGTACACCTTAGGTACACCATTGATTAAAAATATACTAAATAAAGTACCTATTTTTAATCAATGCTATAATTACATATTATCCACGCGTGAACAAATTTAATGTATAACTGAATTGAATTATGACGGAAAAATAACGTTCGACTTTTGCGTATTCGACTAAAAAAAAAATACAATCGTCTCTTTATCACTTGTATTATGGATACGTGTTAAAAAATATAAATTATATTAATGTACAACGAATGCGCGTAATAAATTTCCAGACAAAAGGAGAGTAAAAGTTAGCCAAATGGATCGAAAGACACGAAAAAAAAAAGAAGAAAAATACGAGGTTTGAAACGTGTAGGAATACGAAATGTAATACAATATTTTGACACTATATTATAATATGCGGTGACATATCGCGTTAGCAGCCGTGGACTTATATATGTCCCAATTCGCACTCGGTACCATGCGACTAAAGTTAGGTATACTTTATTTGTTCCCTCAAATTCTTCCGAGAAAACAACTTTGGTAAATAGTGTGTTGTGAGACGTATTATGCTTTATTATTCTGTTGGTTTTAAATAAATCGGTAATAAATAATGATCAATGGTGTACAACTAGATAATATATCCAGTATTAGGCCGGACTAGACGTTCAAATTTCAATAATTAGATCAAATTGTTGTTCAAAAACAGTGGTGGCACAGACGCGACTAGTATATTTTGTCGGTCAGAGAAGCGCATATTATATGGTTTACGCTGATTTCTAAATAATGCTCATGTAATTTTAGCTATATACATACAAATATTTTTTACAAATTATAAAACAACACGTATAATAAATAGTTTTTAATTAGGTATAAACATTTTCACTGCCATTGAATTTTTTTAAAATATTTGTCATTGTTTTTGAATCTCCCTCGCAACGCTTATGGAAAGTGGAGATTTTCAACCAGAGAGAATGTTTCGGTCGCTTACTATGAATTTACCCAATTCGTTTCTTTTTTCTCGTTTGGTTATCACAATGGAACTTGGATTTACACGCTTTAAGGAAATGTGCATGTATAAACGTTGTGTAAATAGATGGCTTCAAATCGCTACAAAATTCTTATAAAACGACGACGTAGCGTACGTATATAAAAAAAGAATTCATTAATTTTCCGTTTAATCGAAAAATATATAGCGAAAAACAAGAATAAAAATAGGTGAGACAATTTTATGCTGGAAACTGAACACGTGCAAAATAACGCGAATTGTCGGCTATTTATGTTTATCTGTTTTATATTATCCAAACAGATACCGCTTTTAATGTGTCCTCGAATATCGAAAATTGAATATTATAATACATTCTACGTCCATTCGATTTATATTTTGTTTTTCGGCCAAAACATAATCCTGCTGTGAAGCCCTTGGTGCATGAAATCCGGAGTCCTGCGTGCTACCAGTCAGTGACTCTTTGTCCATTTTTCCTTGCATGCTTTGCTAATGCGATAATCATGACCACCTCCTGCCACATCTGATTTACCAGAATATGGACTACGACTGTCCAGTTGTAAATAATTCGAACGATAATAACGTGTAATCGAAATTCAATATTATAATAGTACGTGCAGTTATAACTTATATGACATTGTCGAATTTAAAAAAAAAAAAAGAAAACCAAGTTTTGCTCATTCACGTGCTTTTCTATAAGTACAATATTATATCAATATCCATTGGTATCTACATCAAGGACAAAGCAAACCCATTTAGCGAGACCAAGTACTTATAGATGCTTAGAATTTTCAAGTTTTAATAACATGCAATCGCTTTGATAAAAAAAAACCCCATTTTGGAACTCGTCAAATTGCTATTAATTATTTTTCTGACGTATCGGTTGTGTTATATGAAAATATAATGTCCCTACATAGAAATAGGGAAATACAAATCTACTCTAAAATTAAAAATGATTTGATGGAAAAAAAAACGAGAAACTTATATAGTTAAATACATGTTATATTGAATTTTATACAATAGGTGATTAGACATATTGTGTACAAAGAAAGTGTAATAACCATACTCGAAAATGTATACAATTTTTAATAATACGTAATAAAATTGCGTAATATAAATATTATTTAAATATTATATGGGCTCTATATTATGTCATTTTCTCCCGATCTCTCAGTTAAATCAGAAAAAGAAAAGTAGGCTCTATATTATAGGGTATAGATAATCCTTTAATATTATCTGGGAACCAGAATAGTTTGCGTTGAATATTGTATTTAAAACTGTTTTGACCGGTTATAAAGGAAACGGAACATTTGAAAAACATTACGAACCGCAGTATATAATTTTATAAAAATTATAATTATTTATGCAAGATTATTATAATATTCTTAACATTTCCATACTGATAAGGCTAGATTATTTATTTTTAGTTTTTTTTTTAATTAGAAAATAGTTTATTTACAATCTATACAAATATGGTATAATGAGTACCTATATGTGATGACGTAAAATAACCTTAATTATAGAGAAGGAAGGCTACCGACAGTGCCACCTAATAAGAAATTAGGATTTTAATTTTTTTTTTTTTTTTTTTTGAATAATTTCTCCTTAGACTGAAATTTAAGATTTAAAAAATACACAGACAAATAGTATGAGCTGGAATCTAAATATGTATCTGATGAACTTTAGAGCCATTAATCGTTAAGATCTCACATTACTATTTTACATTTCAAATCCTAAATGCGTTGGTCAATTGATTGATAGGTGGTGACGGGGAGGTAAAATTCTATTAGATTGCACGGGCTCTTGGAAAACGTATGGGCGCCACCGCATACGTATACTATTTAATCTTGCATAATGTATACATATATACAGTGACACGCGTGTATGTAATGGTTTAATCCCGGTCGCGCGAAATGATAATAAAACGTATCGCGTTTCGGTTTTCGTTCCCGTGGTTATCCGAACGTTTTTAAAATGTCATTAACGTCGTTACACGCGCCGACCCCGGGCCGGCACATTTCGACGGTGCGACGACGGTACAATATGGACGGGGAGGGCATCGTACGTGTAGCGCGCGCGTGCGCACGTGATTGATGATGATGAAACGGACACGTACAAAAATATAACGTATAATGTAGTATAAAGGTAGTCAGCGGCTGCTACGGGACGATTGGTATATGATCCAAAGTTTTAACGAGTTTGCTCGCGGAATGGCAGACGGCCGGGAAAATATTGCATCAATGTGCGGCGGTGACGTTTACGCGGATTTTACAGGATGTGCGGACAATGAGTGTTCAACCATTCAAACTGGCCGACCACCCTTTAGCGGCACACTGCACGCGTGATTATACCACATCAATACACCATAATAACAATAATAACTGCGACGACGACGATCGTGTCCACTGTAAATATTATCGTCGATTTAATAATATGGTACACACACCGCGCGTCAACGGTTGTTAAGTGCTAAAACTTAGTAGGTAACTAAAAAACTCTTTTTGTTAAAAATTACTTTGGTAAGACAAGCAACGTAAGAATGATTGGAGTGTGTATAATACATAGATAATGTAACTAATATGGTTAAATCGTTAATTCAAAACCTCGTAACTAGAAGTTGAAAGAAAAATAACTCGTGAACCACGTTCACGAGGTTATGGATAATTATTATATTATTTCATGTTACTGAAAATGAAAAAAAAACACGTATATCGGTCATTCATTATTACTGGTAGGTATTCGCACTGTTATTATTATTAATGTTATTTTTGTTCAATTCAATCATCGTAGTGTTTCGCAATATTTGTTCGCAAATCGTCTGTGCATATTGTGTTACACGTCCAATCATCGCCACTACGTACACGAGCCCAGCGCTTGTTTTAGTAAATTTGTTGTAATTAATGATTATTTTAATCGTTTGCTCCGATGTGTAAATATGGAATGTTTCCGAACACGGCCCCAAAGCAACCAACCTGTCACGTTAAAACGGAATGGTGACATTGGTGGGATACATATGACTCATTATTATTACATATAATACTTATAACATGACTTCCCTCTGTTTGCAACGATGCGAAACGCCATTTTTCGTCGTTTTATAAAATATGTGATTATGTAGGATATATTATTTCACTTTCACACTCGATTGGGATGAAAGAATTGTCCACACACTCGCTGTTTAAGAGGCGTGGAAAAATAATAATGGAAACAAAAACGCCAACGTAAGCGTAACAATTGATCCTTCGCACATTTACGGTGTTTATTATACGTTTGTAGTTCATTGTATTATTTCCACTTTGTTAGATACAAGTATGCGTATGGATTTGTTTTTAATATTTCGATATTTTTGATAACACAAAGATAGATTCGTGTTGTGTGATTGAAATGTTATGCAATATGCCAACCTGAACCTAAATATTTTACCCAATGTTAAAAATCGCAAGATTTGATTTACATAAATCCCTAGTTCATTTTTTTTTCTACAAACTGCGTTTTATATTTTGAAATACACTAAAGATAATTACTTTTAAGTATATATTATATACGACTGAAGTCGTATTTGATATATTATATTTTACTCCAACTTATTCTTCGACTATAGTTTTATTTTTTTCAAATACAATAAATCATTGATTCCGAGTTAACACAAAAAAATTAAGATAAAAGTACAACTAACATAACAAAAGACTTACAAATGGAATCTGAACTGTCATTTTAATCATTCGTTGTGGGCGAATGGATATATTATTTTCAATTTTGTCTCATTTAGAGTTGTTAATCATTATTATATTCAAGAACACATAATAATGATGTTAGTAAATGTAGGACTGCAAGGGGTTGTTGAGTTTTAATAATAATTATTTTGTTTACTGTTTATTACGGTAATTAGAACTTTTTGGGTAGTATACGTTTTTACCCGTATGTAATGTAATCGTGTACGTATTAAAGGCGAGGAAAAGTTACAGGTTTGAAACTAGTTTTTAGATCCTATATGTGCCCGTTGTTTGAATGTTAACAACGGCCATATGTAATTACACGTGTTTTTAGAACTTTTCCGGATTATTGTCATTACTATTATGAATTATGATAGGTGTATACAAACTATTCCCAGATGTCCTGTCATTAATACAATCTTCCACGTGTGTCACATTTATTTCCACCCACTCACTTATACTATATATAATACATTATAGTATCCTGAAAATGTTTATATACAAACCATCCGCTGATTAAATTGTTGTTTTTGTTAAGCTACAGGATTAGACACCAATATATAGTAATCCAACGCAACGTATATAAATCTCGAACCGAAGTGAAACATAATATTTTACATTTGATGTCGGTAATACGAAGTGATGTCGCGGCAGTGAAATAAACGCATGTTAGAAATTACAGACAACGACGGTGTCTTGTATTATCAAGACAACAATAAAACTGCACTGCAGGACCATAGCCACACGCCGCCACCCGAATCGATATTAAATAATATATATGACGGTCTGCTGTGTTCCAAAAGTTTCCGGGGCCGACAGACGGACTGGGTAAAATATTGGTTCACGTGCGGTCAAAGATATGTACCTCTGTTGAATAGATAATACAAAACTTTTTATTAAAATGTATAGACGATCGCGCGCATGCAACACCACACAGATACAATATTATATATTATCCACCATATTATATATACGTACATCCGGTCGGAAGTACAGGACGAGCGAGGTAATAAGTGTGAAACATTTTCCACCGGACACGCCTTGGATCCGCAGTACACTAATAATAATAATAATAAGAAGAAAAAGAATAAGAATAAGAATACGCTTTGCTCTGCGAGATTAATCTTTAGTCGACCAAACACAATAATTAAAACTTTTAGCAAAGATCAACGCGGCCATGTGTATTATAATATTGTCGACGGTTTAACCAGGGTTGATGGTCGTTAATTTCATTTTTTTGTATTCTTCAATCATCTTCTTCTACTTTTTCTTCTCGTTCAGCGTCGACAACGTAAAATCATGAAACGTCTTTTGTTTTAGTACTTTATTTTTTTCTTCTTCCCCTCGTTAAATAAATTAGTTTAAGACTATATAGGTAGAGAAGTTTTTCATTCACTAAACCCTTATTGTGCATTATTCGCCCCCTCCGTATATACTTATATATATATATATACCTATATATTTACAGACGGGTACACGAGAGCTTGGAAAAAGGTGGGCACCGTCAGTCCTTCGGGCACGGGTGCGCAAACGGTCAGGTTGGACTCGGTGGTGTGGGCTGGAGGTAAAATGGTGCCGGGCGTGGGTCTGGGCCGGCGAGCCGTGTACAGAGTGGTGACAGCCATTGGACCACCGTTCGTCATGCACGCGCCCCTGCAACAGGACCGCCAGTGTCTGCGAGGGATACAATGTTACCAGATGACCACAACCAGCAAGGACAACATAACGATGATTTTCAAGGACGTCAAGTTGAACATTAACCAAAAGTAAACCGGCCCTTGCGCCAATAACCAACGACAATAATATTGCGTTTCCCCCCTGACCACAATAATATTACGTTTTCCTGTCACTTATGGTATACAGGTCGCTGCCGGACACGTACTGCTGCTTCGGACTGTCCATCGACCTACTGGAGAAAATGTCCAAAGACTTAGAGTTCGACTTCCATCTGTACCTGGTGGCCGACGGCACGTTCGGGTCCCGAAAGGTCCAGTGGAACGGGGTGATTGGCGATTTGGTTTCCGGTTCAGCGCACATGGCTTTCTGTCCGTTGAGCGTGACGTCCACGAGGTGAGCACACATCAATCAATCGCTGATCAAACGTCTCGGCTTGCGTCCAAATCGATTGCGCGCTTTCTCCGAATTTCCACTTTATCGTTTTCTCCCTGCACCCACAGGTCCAAATGGGTGGATTTCTCCAACCCGTATTTCTACAGCGGTGTGTCGATGATGGTCGCACCGAAGAGGAAGACCAACGTGCCTCTGCTCGCGTTCCTATTGCCGTTAAGCCCCAGCCTTTGGATCGCCATATTCGTGTCACTCCACGTCACCACCGTGGCCGTCGCTCTGTACGAGTGGTTCAGTCCGTTCGGATTAAATCCCTCCGGCCGGCAAAGGTCCAAGAATTTCGGGCAAGTGTTCAAAATATATACTATTTCATTTTCCGAGAGCATGAATCTATGTTATATACGTATATGCTACGGCTAGTGTTAGAAGTATGGCTAATCTCAAGTTTAGCCACTGCGTTTGGCTAATATCTAAATACCGGACTTTATCCAACTGTATTTACCATTATCCAGCCGTATACGACTAATGTCTGATTAATATTATCCATATAAATAATTAAACGATTTAAGTTTTACAAAAAATTAAAATCTAAAGATGGATACTGAAAAATTAGTTTATATTTTATTTATTTATTACTAGGTACACGTTAAACCGTTATTCCATCTAGTAAGAAAAAACTTTTACATTTTCACATTTTATAGTTTTATACAACTATCATTACAAAAACATTAATGAAAACATTGACCTGATAATGACTGAAAATTTGCAATTTCTCTCGATGATTTCAATTTGTCTAAAACATATTCTATATTAATGAGAGTATTGGACAGATTATTGGACTATTGGACAGATAGTAAAATAATTTCTTGTGTATAATTAAGTAGGCATACCTACTATTTTCATTTCCAACTTCCAAGCTTATAATTTTGATTTTTTTTCAATATCTACAATGACTATAATGATAAAAATTATGTTTCTCGGATCTACTTTGTTTCTATCAATTTCAGGTATAAATAGTCGAACAGGATATCTCCAGTGTTTACAAGGAAACTTATTGATAGACTTAAAAATTAATTTTTTTATACAATTATAAAATAATATCAATATATTATACAGTATATATAATAATATATTATTACCATTATTTCACTTCTATCCAATTACCCAACATTATATATTATATTTATTACACATTTTAATTTCATAATATAGTATTATTATTGTAAATAATTTTAATTGAATGGCTAATGTTAAGAATATCCATTTGCAGTGGAGACCATTATACATTATTCACTATATTAAATTATATTTAAAATCTATATATAAGACCTATTCTGTAATGAATAAATTAATATTTTTATATGCTATAATAATCTGATATAACGTATCGTTATACGTGCTCTGTTCCTATTTGCAGAATGCCTTCCGCGTTGTGGGCTATGTGGGGTCTACTCTGCGGAGCGTTGGTCAACTTCAAAGCACCAAAATCCTGGCCAAACAAATTTCTGATCAACGTTTGGGGTGGGTTTTGTGTAATATTCGTGGCGAGTTACACTGCCAACATTGCAGCTCTGATTGCATCGTTACTCTTCCAGAACGCTCAAGTGGATTACAACGACCGAAATGTCAGTATATCCGATCGGACGTTGTATGACACACTACAGAATAGATACACTACCTACTATAATTTATACTAATATCAATGGTTTTCAGATGTTTTCGATGAAAGTAGGATCGGCAAAGTCGTCGTCTGCCGAGGTTTATTTAAAAGATGAAAATCCCGCTCTGTGGCAACACGTTCAGAAATATTCTGTTCCCGACACGGCGTCTGGCATGCGGATGTTAAGGTATACAATACAATTTACCTAGAAATAAACAGATGATTTTATGAACCACCTGGCTCCGGTTATACAATCATCTGGTCTTAAAGTTTTCCGGCGGTTGTCCATTGGAGAATGTAGTGAAACATCACGAAATATATCTCTAAACATAAAAATGTCTCATAATAGTCGAAATACAAAATAGTGGTTAAAAGAAAACAACTATTGTATTTGAATTTCAAAAGCATTAAGAAAGCGTTTAGTCTCTCTCATCAGCTTAATTTTTTTATCTCGTATTATTTTATTGTTAGTTAATAATATTCTTGTCTACATCTACATAAGATATTGGGTTGTAAAAAAAAAAAAAAAATATGAAATAGATAACTCTTACACTAAATAAAATATGAATTAAGTTCCACTTGACATTTTGAGAGAGCATGATATTTTGTGGTTATAAGACATAATGTATAAACAAATACATGGTCGACTAAACCCTGTCGAGACCTGTGTAGAATCGTGCATGTTATTCACATATATAGGACCACAGTTAAGTACCATACAAAAGCGAGATCGTACGAGGTTTCTTATCTATTTGTCTTTGTCAAATAACGAAAGTCCCACAGTGAATATTTAACAAGAACAGTACATAAATACTCGACTTGAAAATGTCTAATCTTAAGAGACAATTTTGAGCGAACAAAACAGAATTAATTTTCCGACATTAAATTTCGCGTTTGAAACATTCCAGTGTTGGTTTAAATAAAAAAACAAAAAAATTGGTGCTAAATTATAAACAATTGTTCAACAGAATTAATTGATTCGACCGGAGGTGGGTACAATAAAAATAACTTTAACGTTAGAACAAGAAACTCGCAAACTATTATACTCGATATGAATTTGTTTCTCCCATGTCCAATGAATATTTAAGAAAATGAATATCTTTAAACAGATACGGAAACGGAATGTTAATTTGTGTAAATTTACTTAATTATCGCTTATTTAAATTCACGAGGTGCGATGGGTACGTTGAATAATTTATGATGGGAATATTTCTGATAATATTTAACACGTTGTATATTAATTTTTAGGAATGGCAGTTTGGACATATTTATCGGTGACAAGCCCATTTTGGACTACTACAGTGGTACCGATCACGATTGTAAACTTCAACCGCACGGAGATCCGCTTTACGAAGATGTTTACGCTGTGGGCATGACGAAAAATTTTGTTCTTAAAGTGCGTTCGTGCTATATTATATTGTGTATTGTATAATAATTATTATTCTCAGGATTTTTCTAACATCGAATTTTTATGTCACAGGAAAAAGTGTCCGGAGCCGTTTCAAAGTACGTAAATAACGGTTATATGGATATCCTGCAGAACAAATGGTTCAGTGATCTACCTTGCGTCAACCGCGAACTGGAAACGTCGGACCTAGGTCAACCGACACCGCTGGGTGTCGACGCGTTCTTAGGCGTTTTTCTAATGCTAGGCTGTGGCATTGTGGTAGGCGCGATCATCCTTTGCTTGGAACACGCTTTCTATCATTACGCGTTGCCTAAACTTCGGCAGACTCCCCCGGACTCGATTTGGAGGAACCAAAACATAATGTTCATCAGTCAAGTACGTCGATGTATTTAATATAATCGTCGCTGTAAACATTACTAAAACATATTGTCAACGAAATATATATAACTAATTTTTACTTGTTTATGTTATACTAATTATAACGCTATCGTTTCAGAAACTCTACAAGTTCATCAATAGCGTGGAACTAATATCACCGCAGCACACGGCAAAAGAATTAGTGCACACGCTGAGACAAGGACAAATCGCATCGCTGTTTCAAAAAAGCGTACGGCGTGTGAGTTTGCCTTTTATGCATCCACAGCACGCACAGGTTAGCAATTTATTTACACTCCGCAAAAGTAACCATCACCAAAGATTATATTTCCTCGTAAATTTCTTACAGAAAGAATTTGAACGAAGAAAACGAAAAGGTCAATTCTTTGAAGTCATCGAAGAGATCCGAAGGTGTGTTTATCAATTTATATTATTTTATTTTTTCGTTACACTATTATTAGTTCTATGTTTACCTCATGCTTTTAGAATACAAAGAGAAGAAAGGGACAACAACAAAAAACAAAACGTCAGGTTGACTTTATCCAATTCTCCGACTAGTGGTCAGTCCCCAAAGCGGACTACAGCGAAATTTTTGTCACCGGCCAGGTAAAAAATAACACACTAACGGTCTGTGTGGGGAACGACATTAAAATAGGGCGCGACAGTAACGAATACATATGTTTTGAAATAGTTGATTCGTGGTTGATTATTTATGGTCGAATACAAATTCATTTATCATACACAGAAATAAGTGTAAAATGTATACAAATATGTAATTAAATTCAAATAATGTATACAGTTGTCAATTATTTATGAGTCTATACTAATAAGTAATAATGATACAATAATTATTAAAAAAAAAACCTTTCTAAACTATTATATTTTAACTTAAGCAACTATACCGATCAATGACCACTAAACCAATAACGTTATAGATCACTGACGGTTTAGTACTTGAAGTACTTCATTAGTGCAATAAATATTTCGTAAGGTATCCTTAGCCACTCTTATATTTAAATATTTAATAATCAGATTACAATTAACACATTTTCACTATTTTCTTATAATTATATTCCATTGTAAAAACATAACAAATAAAAATAGGAAAAAATAGTTTAAACATACACTTTCTAGTTCATTTTCAACAAAACTACGTCACAAAAAGTACAGATACACGTAATACGATCTTTTCGAGGATACACGACGCGAATTTTATGCGATACGTCACACGACTCACACGTAATAATTTCGTTCAAATTTCACCTAACCAGGTGCACGAGTATGATACGTAATAGGCAGTGGTGCCACACTTCTGAAAAAAATACTCATGCCAAATAATTATAAAACAACGGCCTCAATTCGCATAAGCATGAAGTATATGTACGTATTTACATGTATAATATCACGTATTATTCATTATCCATGAATTAATTTATGCTCGCTCAATTTTCATTAAGTAATCATACATATTCTGATCTAAATCGCAAACGTCAAACGAAAACCACTCGACCCTCTCGATGCTCCTGCCGCATTTTTAAAATAGTGGTCAGGCGACGATCCGACCATAACGTAGTGTTCGACGACACATGGTAATAGGTATATCGTCTTCAGTGGCTGAATTTAGCGGGGACGCAGAAGGAATGGGGACACCCTTCGTTGACCCCCATATTATAATATTTAGCGTACCTCTTTGTATCATTCCGGTCACTTTTAGAGTCATGTGCTCGGGAACGCTAATATTGTCCAACCTACAGCCCGTCCTTACTTTGTTCGCCCCATCCACATGGGCACCACATCAGTGGCATAGTTAAGATTTGGTTCTGGGGGGAGGATATTTAATTAATTGGATAAACATAAAGGGGGTTTAGTAAGTTCCCACACAAAA
This sequence comes from Chaitophorus viminalis, assembly GCA_025469195.1. Taxonomy (NCBI): domain Eukaryota; kingdom Metazoa; phylum Arthropoda; class Insecta; order Hemiptera; family Aphididae; genus Chaitophorus; species Chaitophorus viminalis. Next base: position 23,776 of record JAIPRK010001624.1, read on the forward strand.
CATAACAGGTAAACAGGTTTTCCTCCACGAAAAAATTATATCGGTACGTAATTTCTCACACAAAAAAATATTCTATGTCTATAAAAAGAAATTTGTAGAAAAAATACTTGGTTGATCTATGGTATTGCGTTTCGTGTACTATGATTGTATGAATGTATGATAATATGATGGGTGAAAGATATAATTTGAGAGCCAAGATTCTATAATCCACATGGTGGATTATATTCGTCATTATAATATATTATATTTTATATGTCAATGCATTAAAAAAAAAAAAAGTCTCTGGGGGGATCTATCCCCCTCATCCCCCCTTAAATACGCCCCTGCTATACAGGTACCTATATAGGATCATTTTATAGGGAGTGATGTGGATATTTGTCACAACGACAACGCCATCTAAGATTTTATCAGATTATTTAAAAGGAGAATACGCGAGATTAAATGTTGTTTATCTAAATATTGACATAGGTATTATATTGATATTATAATAAGACATATTGTAGGTTATTTACTCTGGCATAACAAGTTCAAAATTCGTTATCAAAAACTATACCGTGAAATATTTAGTAATTAAATACATTTTTTGATGCTATATATCACTAATCCGGAATTTGTAACTTAACTTTTTGCCGCTAAAAACCGTTTTTTATTTCCGATTGCCAGAGTAGACACAGCCCGGTGGCCAGCACTCGTAGTTTTTCAATAATAACTAATCAACACAGTAACATCAAACCGGTATCGGCAGCCAGAGTGCAATGATTCTAGTAACGTTGTTCATGGAATATTACAGAAACAACAGTGTAGTTATATCCATAGTTGATTTTTTTGAAATCGTGTTTTTACCGTTTTTATGTGATTTTTCTGTGTACGTGTTAAAAACTTTTGGGAAAATCGAAAAATAGCCTTTTTAAAATATCAACTAAATGCAATTTTATAGCTGAAAATGAATAAGAATGTAACAATCAGAGTATTCCTTCTACTAGAATTTTTGGGTACAAACATAAAAAAATAAAATACATCATTGTAAAATGTAAGACATATATATATATATGTGTACATTCCTCATAATACAGTCACTGAGAACTTAAAACATACGAATGCATTAAATAATTCTGCAGTACAGTCTTGAAGCTTATATGACTAACATTATATATATACAATACATAT